>JANUWF010002586.1:0-249940 GCA_026120185.1 Voacanga thouarsii
GGATAATTTAGACCATTCGGACAACCACAAGGGGCGATATAGTGCAGAAACTATCTTGTATAAGTATGTCTTAACTAACTAGTCACACATACCCAACATGCAAGTATATTGGCCCTATGATAAAACCTCAACTATAGCAAATCAAAGTATATGCTTCCAGCTTTGCTAGACCACCAACTCATACTCAAGTCGTAGAGTACTGGTCCACACTGTAGCGGTAGTAGTCTAGGTTTCTACCATATAGTACTTTGAGAAACCACTACTACAGGTCCTGTTCTACGTATTCGAAATACGCTTATGTCATGAAGTGAGTGGACTACCCACTGGCTAAAGGTAAGCCATTCCCCATTTGGAATTCATAACATAATAACCTAAACATGATGAGGTTCCCAGTCTCATCAATAGGTTAAGAACAAATGTTTATGTGTTAAATAACCCGTGATCCATACCTTACTGTGAAAGACCACCATTCACATGGATCACTTATTTAAACACAATGGGTCTGTTCCAAACGAAAATCGTGCACAAACAAAAAGTAAATTCACAAACAATTTTCGAAAACAAATTCTTTTATTAAATAATTCGATTTTACATCAGAAACCTAGTCTAAGAGGGCATACAATCCAACACTCTTGAGGCTGTGCCTCTTCTTGTTCCACAATCAGGTCAGAAGAAGTTAATTCCGAAGGTAACTTCTCCTCAAGTTCTAACCTAGTTGAACCTTTCGTGGAAATACTCTAATCATCCTCTAAGTATCTAGCATTGGTACTTACCAATACTTTTTGCTTCTTAGGATGATAAAAGTAACCACCCTTTGTCCTTTTTGGATACCCAACAAAATAGCATAATTCTGATCTTGGTTCCAACTTATCTCCTTTAACCAGTACATAAGTTGGACAACCCTAAATCCTGAGATAATTTAGACTTGGCTTACGCCCAGTTCATATCTCATAAGGAGTCTTAGGTACTGACATGAAAGACACCAAGTTCAGAATGTATGGCGTTGTTTCCAGGGCATATCTCCAAAAAGACACTAGAAGAGTAGCGTGATACATCATACTTCGACCCATTTCAATCAATGTCCTATTCCTTCTCTCAGCTACTCTGTTCTACTGGGGTGTCTCCAGTGCAAAGAGTTGAGATACTATCTCATGATGTACCATGTAGTCCTTGAATTTACCCAGGAGGTACTCTCCACCACGATCCAATCGTAAGGTCTTAATCAATTTACCTGTCCGACATTCCACTTCAGCCTTAAACTCTTTGAACTTGTCAAAAGAGTCAGACTTGCGTCTCATCAGGTAAATAAAACCAAACCCCATACAATCATCCGTGAAAGTGATGAAGTACTCAAAATCCCCTCTAGCTGGTGTAGATAAGGGATCACATACATCAGTGTGAACAAGACTCAATACCTCCTTAGCTCTATCTGCCTTAGGGGTAAATGACTTTTTGGTCATCCTTCCCATCAGGCAGGACTCATACTGAAACCAATTTTTCAATCTCAATGAGCCCAAAGGCCCATCATGGATTAACCTCTGAATTCTGATTGAGTTTGTATGACCTAACCTTAGATGCCAAAGATAAGAGTCATTGACATTGGTCTTTCTCTTTCTTGTTAAAGGTTCAGATTGGGTGTTATTTAATTGATTTTTAATCGGGTTTAAGAAAAATAGATTTTCATACATGTGCCCAGTACATAAAATTTCTCCATCTCTACTGATAGAAATACCAGAATGGAAAGATACAGAATATCCTTGATTTATTAGTTTCGCAACCAAAATTAAATTCTGTCGAAATCCAGGTACATATAAAATATCTTTCAAAACCACTATTCTATTACAATAAAAAATAAGATCCAGCTCTCCTACTGCAAGGGCCCAAACTTGTACTCTATTTCCCACACGCAGTCTATGTTCGCCCTTCTGGAATCTTCTAATCTTTCTAAACCCCTACAACGAGTTACAAATATGATCAGTGGCTCCTGAATCAACAATCCAAGTGGAAGTTGATCCAACCATTAATATAGATTCTAGATAGAAAACATTACCTGTAGGGTTCTTCTTAGCTTGAAGATCTGGACACTCCTTTTTCCAGTGTCCCTTCAGTCCACATTTGAAGCACTTGCCCTTGGGTTTGTCTTTGGGCTGGGTCGCTGCGTTTCCCTTCTTCTTCTTGAACTTTCTGGGTTTGGGCTAGTTCTAGAAGATGAAGCCTTAATAATCATAGCCTTTAATTGTGGCTTCATGACCTTCTTTGCCATCTAGAGCTCCTTCACCAACTCAATTAAACTCATGTTTAACTTATTCATGTTGTAATTCAATTTGAACTTAGTAAAGGAACCCGGTAGAGATTCGAAAATCATGTCCACTTGGCTCTCAGGGTTAATAACAGCCCCTAAGATTTATGCCTCCTCGAAAGCAGCAATCATCTTGAGCATATGCTCCTTGACTGATGCTCCATCAACCATCTTAGTGTTTATAATAGTTCGAAGAGCCTCCTGCCTTGCGAGCTGGCTTTTATCCGCGAACATCGTAGCTAAGGATTGAATTATATCATACGTAGTGGCCATGTGCTCATGTTTGGATTGGAGCACATTAGACATGGAGGCCAACATGTAACAAAGAGCCATCTAGTCGGCCTTCTTCCATGCCTTCTCAGCCTCATGGTCTTCGGCGGTGGAACCTTCCCCAATAATAGGATAGGTTTCGTAAAGGACATACTTATACTCCTTGGCTATGAGTATTATGTCCAAGTTCCTCTTCCAGTCCACATAGTTTGGTCTCGTTAGCTTATTTTCTCGGAGCATAATGGCCAATGGACTAAAAGAATCCCCCACCATTTCTGAAAAATCGAAAAATAAAAGAAAAAGATTTAGTTTGTGAAAATAAAAAAAAAATATGTGCACTTTATCCTTATTATTAAAACTGATAATAATTAATTTGGCTCTTAGAAAAACTGACATAGCTTTTTGGGAAGATTAACAGTCCCCTAAGTTAAGTGTGTTGACCACCACAAATTAATTTTCCTTCTAGGAAATGATCTAGAAGATAACTCCATCGAGAGGATGGCCATTTCCTCTCATTTCCTATGGACATACCTTACACTATGACCTCCAACGAGGGGCTGGCCGATCATAGTACGTGTCCCGAGTTATTAATTACATCCCTCCATTAGATCTAGATCATTGTGGTATCCCTATCCTATACGGGTTCACTCCTATGGTGACTCGAGGGGACCCACGATCTCTAATGAGGATCGTGATGGAAGCCGTTAGGCCGTTAGAACCCCTCTCCCATTTAATCTTTTAAAACAAGGGTTTTCTGAAAAATATCTCTTTGAAAATTTTCATTAAGTTTTCCATTTAACTCAAAATTAAAATATCTAAATTCATTAAAATCTCTATTTGAAAGATTTTTCCCATGGACTAATTTTATTTAAGTTAAAACTTAATGATTTCAAAAAAATTTCAATTAAAACTTTCTAGAGACTTTGGTCTCAAGTTTATTTGACAAAACAATTTTTCTTGTGCCAAAATGAAATAGAATGGCTTTCTATTTTAACTTACAAAAATATCTAAATCTAATAAATTTTCTATGTCAATGATTAAACCATTTGAGAAAATATTCAAGGAATAATTTTTGTTCAAGTTAAAATAACCATTTAATTTGTAGAAAAATATTTTCCTTATAAAAAATATTCCCAGAGACTTTGGTCATTGAGAGACCGTGCACATAGGTACTTAAAAAAAATAGCATGCTAGAAAATAGTAGACGTTTTCATGCTTTTCTATTTTTTAAACCTAATTGCCCAGATAATAGAATTAAACACATTAATTAATTAATTAATTAATTAATGATCTTGTTTAATCCTAAAGTCCCTTACTAATATTTTTCATGCAAAAATATTCCTTGAATATTAACTATTGCAAAATATTAACTTCGCCTGGTATGGACCCCAAAACCAAAAGGAAAACGCAAGAAAAATACAAGGAAAAAATAAAAAATTTCTCCTTGATTTACTGCACCCGCCACACCGGATCAAGCACCCATCTACACTGTGGTCCACTACACTCGCCGCACAAAACCAGGACCCATGGGTGACCTAAAATCCAGACGCGAGTCCAGACCCTAGCCGGCGCCGGTTCCGGTTTGGACAAGTTCTTCTGCAATTTTTTTTTCTGTGATTTTCTTCTACGAATTTCCTCTATTTTTCTGTGCAACTTCTGGTACCATTGGCTCTTCGATTTCAATCTCAATACAATGAAATCAACCAAAACCAACAATCATCTATACCCATTAACATTAGGCTTATACGATTTGCTAAGAAAAATAGTAAATTACACATCTCCTATACCTCAATCCGAGAGGTTTAACAGAGAATCTATCCATACTAAAACAGCGAAGGATCACGGTTTAATCACACATATGTGTCCAATTTTATTTAACTAAATGCATGCTCCCTATATTTTCACAAAAACTTCATACTCTGATACCAATTGAAGGCATAAAAAGGGAAAACACAAGGCACGCAACGGAAGCGAAAGCAAAAAAAATTGAAAAAACTGAAGAATAGGGGAACCAAACAGAGCCGGTGCCGATTCCGGCAGCCCTAACCGGCACTGGTTGCACTCTGTACTGATTCCGAGGTTAAAAAAAATTTACCTCTTTTCCTCGTTCTAAGAATTGGCTGGACCGGAATGTGTAGAACCGGGGTAAGTACGATGGTGGAGACCTCTGGTGCGATTCCTGCAAGTCTCCTACTCCGCCTGTGCATGTATGTGAATGATTGATAGAAAATAGAGCATGCATCACGGTGGACAGAAATGGAGACAAAAACAATATAAACAGAGCATAGCAGCAGCATGGAGGCATGAAAAAAATACCTCTTGGAGCCTTAAATCTTGAAGATTGAAAAAGAATGGTTTGAAGCTAAAAACACAGCTTCCTTCTCCTCCATCCAGTGAAGCTTCCTGTGTCAAAACTGTCTGGCTCTTTCTTCTCCTCCGGTGCAATCAATAATGCTAGGCTTTTTAATTTTCAGAATATGGCCACAGCCTAATCAAACGTTGGTGAGCACACATTCGGGTGAGAAGAAGATCTCTCAATTTTTCCACAGCACTGACCATCTGTTTTCAAGGCATGGCTTCTTCTATTATAGAAAACAAAAGCCAGTGATGAAACACCACAAGCCAGAAAACCAACAGTCACACGAGAAGGAGAGACAGAGACCTTTGGATTTTTTTTTTCTTTTATTTTTTTTTTCACATAGAAAGCCAAGAATTATGAAACAAAAAATAATTATTTTGAGAAAAATAATATTCTTGGGATTTAATATTTCAAACACCCGAATATTATTAACAAAATAAATTTTGGCTTCACCACAAACTCTTTTGAACTGTGTCCGGAAAAATCCTATGGTCCAGACTATTGGGCTAAAATAATATTTATTATTTTTCTTGGACCCGAAAAGCCCAAAATAATAAACATTAATTATTTTTCTTGAGATTAATTAAATAGTCCAATAAATAATTAATGAACCCAAATAAACTAAAATTAATTAAATTTTAATTATTTATTTCTTGGGATTAAATAAATAACCCAATAAATAATTAAGTATTAATTATTTTTCTCTCGTTTAAGTCCCAGTTAATTTTCTAATTATTCAAACTGGACCTAGGTCCTGAATAATTAATTAACCAATTAAACCAGATAATAAATTTCTCTCCATTTATTGTATTCCAGTCCAATAATAAATTAAACTTCCTGAATAAAATAATGCCCCCTCAACTGAGATCAATTTAGCAACCTAAAAATTAATTAGGACTTACGGGCTATTCCGAGGACCAAAAAGACACATCGCTTTGGCTACTAAAATGACCAAAATTCCCCTACTATATAAATATATGTATTTTGCATTTTAAATATTTTCTAATATCACCATAAGGAAATCTTGACCCCAAGGACAATGCTGCATTAGCAAAGTCTTCGACCTACAGGTAAAATGACTAAAATACCCCTCTACACATCGCCGTATATTTAGAGAGGAAGAAGTGTACTAACACCTCTCTAAATGACATCTACCATTCTTAGGCTTCTAGTCCAATGATCCACGACTTTCTGGAGTGTTTCCGCTTTCCAAGAGAGCTATTCTAAAGCAAACATCCAAGTCATGTTTCCCAGGGCCCTAGACATCTTAGACCATTCAGACAACCACAAGGGGCGATATAGTGTAGAAACTATCTTGTATAAATCTGCCTTAACTAACTAGTCACATATACCCAACATGCAAGTATATTGGCCCTACGATTAAACCTCAACTATAGCATATCAAAGTATATGCTTCTAGCTTCGCCAGACCACCAACTTATACTCAAGTCATAGAGTACTAGTCCACGCTGCAGTGGTAGTAGTTTAGGTTTCTACCATATAGTACTTTTAGAAGCCATTACTACTGGTCATGTTCTACGTATTTGAAATACGCTTATATCATGAAGTGAGTGGACTACTCACTGGCTAAAGGTAAGCCATTCCCCATTTGGAATTCATAATATAATAACCTAAATATGGTGAGATTCCCATTCTCATCAATCGGTTAAGAATAAATATTTATGTGTTTAAATAACCTATGATACATACCTTATTGTAAAAGACCTCCATTCACATGGATTACTTATTTAAACACAATGGGTTTTTTCCAAACGAAAATTGTGCACAAATAAAGCAAATAAATTCACAAACAATTTTTGAAAATAAATTCTTTTATTAAAATATTCGATATTTACATCAGATACCTAGTCTAAGAGGGCATACATTCCAATAGTATGTGAACGCCAAACTCTCAGTCTTCTAGTATATGGCCTGCCTAATTCCGTTTAGTAAACAACTAACAGAACTAAGGAATATTTTCTGGAGAGAGACGTCTGGTTCTTTTTACAGAGAAGAAACCGCAAAAAAACACGTTGTTTTCAATCTTCCTGTTTAACCTAAACAAAACTCTAGGTTAAATTGGACTGGGCCATTGGACTCTTAGTTTAACCTTTTGGACTAAATTAATTATTCTAAGTAGAACCAACTAATTGGCCCAACAAATAATTAATTTCCCAACCCAAATAAACTAGTCCAATTAACAAGCCTATATTAGTTTAATCTTAAGTTAATCTTTAATTATTCAAACTGGGCCAAAGCCCTGAATAATTAATTAATCCACCAAACTAATATAATTAATTCTCTCTCTCCATGAACCTTTATTTTATTCTAGCCCAATAATTAAATCAAACTACTTAAAAAAATAAATTCTATTTAATTTAAGATCAATTTCTTATTCCGTATTTAATTAGGACTCATGGTCTATACTGGGAACCAAAAGACACACCGCCTTGACTACTAAAATTATCAAAATACCCTTGCCATATAAATAGATGTATTTTACATTTTAAATATTTTCTAATATCACCATAAGAAAATATTGACCTCAAGGACAATGCTGCGTTAGCAAAGTCTCCGACCTACAGGTGTAATGACTAAAATACCCCTCTATACATCGCCGTACATTTAAAGAGGAAGAGGTGTACTAACACTTCTCTAAATAACATCTACCATCCTTAGGCTTCTAGTCCAATGATCCACGACTTCCTGGATTGTTTCCGCTTTCCAAGGGAGCTACCCTAAAGTAAACATCCAAGTCATGTTTTCTATGGCCCTGGATATTTAGATCATTCAGACAATCACAAAGGGCGATATAGTATAGAAACTATCTTGTACAAGTCTGTCTTAACTAACTAGTTACACATACCCAACATACATATTGGCCCTACGATAAAACCTCAACTATAGCATATTAAAATACATGCTCCAGCTTCGTCAGACTACCAACTCATACTCAAGTCGTAGAGTACTAGTCCATGCTGTAGCAGTAGTAGTCTAGGTTTCTACCATATAGTTCTTTTAAGAAACCACTAATACAAGTCATATTCTATGTATTCGAAATACGCTTATGTCATGAAGTGAGTGGACTACTCACTGGCTAAAGATAAGCCATTCCCTATTTGGAATTCACAACATAATAACCTAAACATGATGAGATTCCTATTCTCATCAATCGGTTAAGAACAAATGTTCATGTGTTAAGTAACCCATGATCTATACCTTACTATGAAAGACCTTCATTCACATGGACCACTTACTTAAACACAATGAGTCTTTTCCAAATGTAATTGTGCACAAATAAAAATGTAAATTCACAAATAATTTTTGAAAATAAATTCTTTTATTAAAAAATTCGATATTTACATCAGAAACCTAGTCTAAGAGAGTATATTTCCCAACAAGCAGCAATTTCTTTTGAAATATTTGGAAATATGTCCACCTAAATAATATTACATCAGAGCACATTTTATGCTGGTATTCATTTTATAACTTTTATTGTTCTAATTATTGTTGTTAATGGACTTGATTGGTAACGGTAGTGATTCTCTTGAGCTCTTAATGAGTACATTATATTTGAGCATGATGTCTGATCATGACTGAAATCCTTATATAGCATCTCTAACCTTACTTCACTGAAGTAGACCTAATTACGAGCTAATGATTAAAACCTGAGCATATTAAATTGTTATGACATAATATCATAAAAACTTTCCCCAAATTGGTTGGTTCATTTAAGGCCACTGTCTTTTTACCTCGCGGGTATATATCTCATGATTTACTTATAAACATGAAGGAATGTGAGGACCTTATGAATAAGGGCATCAGTGGCTCTGGTAAGGGGTTTGATCTTCCAGGAAAGAAACTAGGGGGTTTCTCCCCTAAACCTCCTCTCTCATCCCTGCGCCAGACTGCTTCGGCTGCTACAAAAAAGAGAGTGCATCTTGGATCCTTACTGCCCTCTGGTCCCAAATGTCTAGGTGGTGATAGTTTTCTAATAGATGCGCTTATATAAGTTGCTGCAATGGTTGTAGAGAGGAGATTACAGGACAATATTTGGTGTGGCTCTGAATCATACGATGCATCTGAAGAAAGAGAAGAAGAAAATAATGATCAAAAGCCCTTGGAAACAGTGAATGGTACGGGAAGCTGAAGGAATTCTGGGGCTTTTGATGCACCTACTTTGTAGGTATTGTCCCAGAAAAGAAAACATTGGTCTTGTGAAACTCTATAATCTGTGTCTCATAATGGTCCTCTCGAGTCCATGATTGTTGATTTAACCACAAGTACCTCAATGTTGAAGTCAACACTTCATCATGATGAAGTAGCTTCTAAGAGAATTCATCAATCAGACAGCACTATCAAATTCTGCAACTTCTAGGTCTGTCTCTACTAACAATGGATCCCATAGTACAAAGGAATCCACAATATGGGAGTGTGGAACATGCACTTTGTTAAATCCAGTAAGTGCTTAAATTTTTTCAAATTTCATCATCTTTCTTTACATTCCTTGAACTGCTTCTCTGTCTATACCTATTTATTTGATGCAATGATGATTAGGCGACAATGTTTGAAAATATGAAAATGCGAATTTTCTGACTGGTTGAGCTAATGGACTTTAGATTAGTGCATTTTCTATTATAGTGCTAATTAAAAAACATGAATGAACTATTGTAGTAAAAATTGAGGTGCTATAGTTCAATTGATCATAAGAGCTGCCTCCTACCATGCCCCAAGCCATTGGCTTTTGGGCATTTCCATTTGAATAAGTTCTACCATCTTATAATAAATAACTTCATTGTTTTTCTATTTCATTATTTGATTCCCTTCTCCCAATTGCTCCTGAAATCTGCTGGCTTCTTTCAATTTATCTATTGCAGTCACTAGCTCCAGTTTGTGAAGTTTACAGTGCTCGAAAACCCCAAGATATTCACCAAAAACATAAAGTTTTGTTATGCAAATTTTGTACCGTAAGCAAGATAACATTGTGGTGTCATCATAAGCAAATATATATTTGTGGGGTGTGTGTGTGTGTGTGTGTGTCTATATATATATATATTAATCCAGCTCTACGGTGAGTATTTTTTGGAGAATTTGTATTTGAATATGATCCGATCTTTTTTTTTTTTTCCTTTCAAAACTTTATCTGAAATAGTTATCATTTTGATTAGTATGTGTGATGCTAGAAGCAATTGTAATTTATATCATTGTTTTTAAATAGCATATCAAAATTCCAAAACCTACTAAAAATATATGTCTTTCATAGTGTTGCCTTCTCCCCTTGCTACCTCTGGCGTTGAATTGCATTGTTCGGTCTATAATTGCCGCTGGTATGGACGTTGTCATATCCTTTTATATGTATATATTTTTTTTATATAATATTATGTATTAGTAAGTCGTGGATCTGATTTTATCAAATCCTTCTGATAACTTCAGATACTATTCAATTCTATGTGGCGTCATTCAGATCCTGCAGTGAAAACATAAAAGTTTCGATCTTTTGGTAATAATTTTCAAATCTCGCCTTTATCTTAGTTTAAGAAGCCGGTATCCTCTATTTTGATTTGATACATTCAATTGGCTAAAATGACAATTTGAGGTGCTTTTGATCCTATAGATACGGATTAGAAATGGATGAACCACAGAGGAATTTACCATTTCTTCCAATAGGATTACAATAGAGTGTAAAATAATGAACAAATATGTTAGATGTTAGAGTTGGTAAAAGACAAAAATGTGAATTGCTGAGATTGTTTCTGAGTCTTTGCAATCATGTAATGAGAAAGGGGATGTTATAAGCTCAGGTGAAGACCACAATGAAAGCTCTGCAAATTTCAAAGTTATTGGTTAGATGTTTTCAGACTTATATTTGATTAATTTGTTTTGTAATTTAGTCTAGATGTTCAAATGGGTTGAATCATCTGAACAAATGCATAGGAGTTCCGGCGGATAGGAGGTGTTTGTTTAGAGCAATAGCACATGTGGCATGCTTGAGGAGAGGGGAAGAGGTTCCTGATGAGAATCGTCAGAGGGAACTTACTGATGAATTAAAAGCTCAAGTGTGTTTCCAGCTTATTTGGGATTATATGTTCTCCATTTTTGCAATTTGTTTACCATTTGATTCATTTTCGATGCTTTCACAGGTTGTTGAAGAGCTGTTAAAGAGGCAAAAACAAGCAGAATAATGAGCTCTTTTTGCATGTTTGTTGTAATTTTTATGCACTTACAATGCATTTTTATGACGTAGATGATACTCATCTTGGTTCTATAATAGGTTTATTGAAGAGGATTTTGATGCCTATGTACAAAGAATTGAAAAACCATATGTTTGGAGTTGTTGATGGCTTCTTATGTACTTAAGTAAATTCTTTTCACTGTATTCTATCTTTTCATTTGTCTTTGACCATTTCTATTTTCTTTACTACGGTAGTAATTAGCTAAGCTATTTTGTTTGATGGTTTGGTCTTGCTTTGTTGATGGTTTAGTATTTTCATAGTTTTTGGTAACTAATAAGTTTGTTTTGAAAGATTGAGCACCAAAATGTTAACCTACAAGTATGAAAAGCTTAGCAAATGTTCTTTCCAATTATGTTTTGAAAGGAGACTATAGGAGTTCTTTTTATATTTTACTTTTGCACGAGTATTTTACTTTTTTCTAAATGATAGTAATTACCGCAACCATTCCCCTTACTTTAAATTTAACTGCATATAGAGTGATGTCATATCAGCTAAAGCATGCTTTGGCTAGAATAATAGCAGATCTTTCCATATCATGGTAATATGGTCATTCTTTAGGCCAACATTGATCTAGATTCTCCATTTCATATTAACAGTAGATAGTTTTAAAAACTCAAAGCCCTTGATGATTTTTCCATTTACATTTTTCTTTCTATAATTATAGGACATTGATTTCTATCTTTATGATTGATAGAAGTGCTGGTAATTTAACAAATATAGTGCAAACAGTACAGGAACGATGAAGAAAGTCCAATAAATTTTCTCTTTCACGGATATGGTCGTTATGACAAATTGGACGTTCTCTTTGAAGATTTTTAGAAAGTAGAAGCATAGGTGCTCAGCATACCACAAGCAATAAGGACTCTGGAGATGATATATTCAAAAAGAATAAAATATTTTTTACAAGCACAGTGAGAATTCTTTCTCGTCTTTGGGCAGATTAATTAATTTGTAGAATGGACTTTATTCAAGAACAATTACATCCATTCTCCTCATAGAAAATTGAAAAGGGAAAAGTGGATAAAGTTGAAAAATACTACTTAATGAAAATGATGGACTAATATATTAATCTATGATGAAAAATTACTGCCCAATTATATCCATTCTATCAAAGTGCTTTTGCTTCTCCGTGTCCATTATCTATTTGTCCAATTTAAATACATATAAATTTGCAATATCATTTTTAGAACAATTACATGCTAACGTAAGCATTATGATAACTATATTGTACGACAATAGTTAAGGCATTTTTCAAAGAAGATGCAAAACATGACAATAGTTGAAGAAAATGGATTTTGAATTTTAAGACAAAAAGAGACATCAATATTTATATTTTTGTTTTTTAATTTAATATTAATTCAAGTTATATCCTTTGTATTCTTGAACAACAATTTAACACAATCTATATCTCTATTACATCCATGTGCAACGCACGGATATCAATCTAGTAAGAATAATAAAAAGATACTATATTCATTGATCAAAATGGGTGCCATAAATAAAAGAGAAAGTAAATAAATATATAATAATCTTCTTTGTTATATTTTCATCTATCAAAATAAACACAATACATAGGAGAGATAGTAAACAAATACACAATAACCGTCTTTGCTTTTTTTAACACTATTTTTAAGTTACGCTAATAAGATGTATTTAACTTTATCACATTATTGATTGAGTATATAGTCTTCTTTTAGTTCTTTTATTAACCATTGGTACAGTAATCTTGATTAACTAGGAGGGATGATGGGATTGAACATGAATGTATTATCTAATGAGGGATGCTTTTATAAATTAAACTATGTATTCTTTTTAGAAATTTTTTATATGTAAAAATCCTAAGCATTAGAGAAGAAAGTGGACGCTAGCCAACCAAATTTCCTCCAAAAGAACACAAAAGGTAGGACATAAAAGTTCTAAATTCTATAACAATTTTGACTTGTGGGATACTAATGATTGCCTATATTCTTTTTGGGATCCTATCCCAAAAAAGGAAATAAAAGCTGTGTGAATGGAAGCTTTAAATCTAAAAACTGCATTACAACATTTTTTTTTAATAGAAAAAAGTATAACACTATTTAAATACATAATATTTGTGATAAGATACTAATTTAATTATTTAGAAGCATTCTTATCAAATAATATATTTTAAATTTAACTCACAGTTGGTCTTTTATCTTTTATATATATATATATAGAGGTATGTGTTTTTTTTTTTTTTTTTCTGTTTGAAAGAAAATTCGGATTCCAAGTCAAGGAATGCATCCACTTTCTTTTCCCTACCCTGCAGGACTCATTAATTTTTTTTTTTTTTTCTTCATAAACCTCTCTAAAGGACACTTTAAATGAAAACGTATCTGACCTCATTTTGTTTCCCTCTTTTTCAGTTCTTCCCCTCCCCCCCCCCCCCCGCCCCCTCGTATATGAATTGATCTTCAGAAATAAAAAATAAATAAATTTGACAAAATAGATCTCAAGTTACTTTAGTGCACTTCTTTGGATTGTGATTTGGTTGGTAGGATGAGGGGTCCTTTAGTGGGGAAGGGAGGGACTCGGTCGACAAAGGCGATACTAAGAACAGGGCGTTTAGCATTTTTGGTCCTCAAATTTTTTACTTACTTTTATTTATACTTTTTTTTGTTGGAATTTCAAAATGATTCTGGAGGCAATTTTGACCATATCCTTTTAAGGGTGAAACTGTACCATATTGCCTTTCGATCTTGAAGATAGTGATATAAATGTTATTTTTACCTTTCAATGATGCAGTAAAAAAAGCTTCTAAAACCAGTTTGGGACTTTGAAAAAAGTTTATAGATCTTTAAAAAAAAGAAAATTCATCAAAAAGGCGGCTCAAACAATATATACTAGTAAAAAAATTGATGAGTAAAACAATACCTCACTAAAGAGTTTGAGGATAAAAAAAATAATCAATTAACCTTAACAATATATAATCATAGAACATTATGATAAAACCTAAGCTACCAAACAACCAATTTGCATCTCCATAGTAAGATGATGTTTTTGGTTGTAGGCTCGATGCATATGGCCCTACCCCTTGGTCCAGAGCTCACAAATTATCCGCATTTGTAACAGTATTTATAAATTTATTTGAACTTTTAATTCGATTATGAATTATATAATTTTTTTTAAAGTAATTATGACTTAAACAAACATTTCCTAAAAAAAGAATTTTTATGATCATGTTAAAAAAATTTACTATGCTGATTATTATTTTTTGCTTTGTTATTTAGAAAAAAGAAATTTGAAGGTTGCTTGTTAATTTAAGAAAGATGAAAAGGGAAACAAGAACAAGAAATAGGCCACCACATGGTACTCATGGTACACATAGGAAACAAAGACAGGAAAGGGTAGTGAAAGTGACGCGAGGTATATTTTGAAAAGTTTTGTAGATGAAACAAATAGAAACCATAATCTTGAAATGTAGTCAGCTCTCATTTTAGCGTCATTAGGGATTGTCTCCATTAGAATCTTGCATTTGGAGACTGCAATATCATCCTTGTCCAACCACAGCCCCTCCCCCCCCTTTTTTCTTCTTCCAACATATTTGTAATCCACAATTGACAATACTTCTTTTGTCAAGCTGTTTTCAGGGCAAAACACAATCTTGATTACCCATCTAGAATACTTCCACAAAGACCAGCCAAAAAGAAATTGTTTTGTCCATCATTTTGATTCTGCAGAAAAGAGGTAGGTCATCTGCAACTGCAACTTTTAACTATAATTCCTTGAGATTCTCTTTGTATCATCATTTTCGTTTACCTATCTCCTGCCATTTATTGTCTCCCTCTCTTGACTAGTTTTTTCATGTTTGCATAGCTCAGTTTCAGTAGAATTTCGTGGTTCAATGGTGACTATTTAAGCCGTTTATCTTGTTTCATTTTGAGAAGTCCAAAGATTTGTTCTTGACTAAGTCCATTAGAGAATTCCCAAAATTGCCTGGAATCGGAGCAAAAAATGTGCCTTTGATGCTTTTCCTCCTCTTTCCCCTACCTAAATATTCTATTATTCTAGTTTTCTAACTACCAAAGTATAAATTATGCTTTTTGGGTACACGAAATCTGAAAGCCTCCTATATTTGCATTCTTACAAGAAGAGGTAATTTCTCCATTCAGTTTTCTCCCTCCCCCGTCTAATCCTTTGCAGTCGTTTTCCTCCATGATAGGAATTAGCTCAACTCTTCTACTGGTCATAGTAATCCTGGCAGCAATCTTTTTTGCCTTTGGTCTGCTTCATCTTCTTGTTAGATATCTCATGAAGAGACCATCTTTTTCATCAATTTCTCAATCCAATAGAAACACAGACACCTTAGGTTCCCATGCTTTTCAAAGGCAGCTGCAACAGCTCTTTCGTTTGCATGATTCTGGCCTAGACCATGCTCTTATTGAGGCACTACCTATCTTTGATTACAAAGATATTATGGGCTTGAAGGAGCCATTTGATTGTGCTGTTTGCTTATGTGAATTTTCAGACAAAGATATGCTCAGATTATTGCCCTTATGTGGTCATGCTTTTCATATCCATTGTATAGACACATGGCTTCTCTCAAATTCAACATGTCCGCTATGTAGAACCCTCATTAGCTCTGAGATTCCTTTGGGTAATCCCTCGTTCCATTTTGATGAATTGAGGGAACGATGGAATTGCTTTTCTGAAGAGATAGAAACTGAGAATCTTGGCAATCACAATGCTGGGATTATGCAAGAAAATGCTGGCGATATGCATGTTTTCTCCATTAGGCTTGGGAAGTTCAGAAGCATAAATGTAGGGGATGAAAATGGAGATAGAAGCCAGGAGGAGATCAGCAGCTGCAATTTGGATGGTAGAAGATGCTACTCAATGGGTACATTCCAATACGTAGTTGGTTCTGAGCTTCAAGTGGCTTTGTCTAATGCCAATGTGAAAAGCAGTAGACATGAGAGTGGACATTTTGCATCTAGTGCAGAGAAAGATGGGAAGAAAATTAGTGCTAGGTCAAGAGGTGAGAGTTACTCTGTATCCAAGATTTGGCTCTGGTCCAAGAAAGATATTTCTCAAAGCTCTTCAGATATCAACAATGATGTAACTTCTCTTAATATTGGTCTGCCTATATTCGAAAGAACTCAACTTGTATGAACATTTTTCTTGGCAGAATTTTGCTCAGAGAATTATATCAAGTACATTTGCCAACGGCCTTTTCAGATAAGGATGATGCTTTAATCATTCGTTTTCTTCTCTTAAAGAAAACAGTTAGGACATGCATATTCCACAAGCAGCATCATTCTCAGGCTAGATATTTTGATGCAATCTTCAGTACTTGAAAATTGTGATCGCCTATTTCTCTTTTGATACTTTAGGGACCGATATCCTGATATGCTTGATCTATAAGTCATATATCTAATCGACTCAATGGCTAGAGTCATCCCTATGTTATTTGGAATTGAGTAGTCCATTGTCCAACTAATCCATTTGTTTGTAAAATTTAAAATTTCTGTCTCACCAAACCAGTCTTTTCATCATGAAAGTCAACAAAATAATAGCAAAAGTTACATATCAACTCATGTGGCAAGTAAAAGTTGGTGGATTCAAACTTTATAAAGGTGCCAAAATGCATTAAAAAAAGCCAAAAAAACAAATTAATATGATCTTTGCATTATATTATATACTTGAAATCTAGCAGATGCTAACTGTGTAGTCAAGCATAGGGTAATTGGTAATTAGGTGAAAGGTGGTATCAGCAATGATCATTAGTGTTAAAGATTTGTTGATTTGGGCCCTAAACCATGCCTGCTCATTGTGTTAAATCATAGTTTAATATGATCCAGTCTCCATCCTGGGTGAACTTTTTGACCAATTTGTTGCAAACTGTTTTATATTTGCACTACAAGATGAGAAGGGATTAGGTCTTAGGGCCCTAATGTTTGACAACAATGAAAACCAGCAAAGAATACTGAACTCTATTAACTACTTCATCCCAACATTGCCTGTCAAACCAGTGACACTCAAGCTACTGTTTATTAGATGGGGTTCAAGGAGCTTATTTAACAAAAGGATGGAAAGGGGTAAAAGACTTGTTTTTACTCACCATCGGAATTTTTTGAGAACAGATAAAGTTTGTTAAATCTATGCCCCCAAAAAATGAAAAAATAAAAGAAAGAAGCAAGAATGGGAGGAGTTAGACGGGACAAATCAATAATAATTTTATCTTTGTTATGAAATCAATAAAATAAAGTGTTTGTTTATTTTTTGAAATTATTTATTTATTTAGAAAATAAATATGACTGTTTAATTTCTAAAATTATTCATTTATCCAGAAGATAAATGTGATTGTTCATCATTTTTCTAATATTATTAATTTTAAGATAAGATCTATTTATTAGATTCATTTATTATTTTTTAAAATGACATTTCTAAATCTTTATAAATAAGAGTCTTATGTAAATAAATAGAATATCAATTTTGAATTTAAGTCATTATCTTATTTCTCTACTTCTTTAGTCTCTTTACTTTACAGTGCTTATTTCCCAATTCCATTTTTTAATCAAATTCACAGTATGTTATCGGTACGAGACTCTACAAAAGTTATTCTACTGAATTTTATAATCAACCCCACACTATTGAAGTTAGTCTGTTAAAGCGTTAAAATCAAGTAGTCTAATTTTTTAAGTTTATAAACAAATAGAAGAAAGGTACTTTTCTATTTACTTTTGTACTAATACAGCAAATCTCACCAAACTTGAATTTCAACTCTTGATATTATATGGAAAAATTGTTTATCCTAAATACTAGATATTGAAATGCATTTAGTTGCAATGGATCTGACAGATATTATTGTAAAAGAAAATTCATCATAATTACAATATTTTGCTAAAGGCATAATTTTTCTCTCCCATAATCTTCATAATGATTTAAAAGTAGAATACCTTACCTCGAATGTACTCCCACAGTAGCAATATTGAAAAAAAATTCAAAAAAAATACAAAATTAATATTATGTCTCTTCGTAACTAAACAAAATAATAAATTATTAATGAAAAATCATAAAGACTGACAAATAAGTTTTACTTCATTCCTAAAAGTGAATATTGTTAGAATTCATGATTTTGGCTGCAAAAGAAGTCATGGTCATGGTTGTAACTGTGGATGTGGCCATAGATTTATATGCAATCAAAATAGAAATATTCATTATGATCGTAGTGGTTAAAATAGAGTTATGAAAAATAATTGTAACCATGAGAAGTGAACAAAAAATAATGAGAAAGCAAAAGGAAAAGATGTGATCTTGATAAGTTATGAAGATAGATGTTATCGATGTAGTGTGAAAGATTGTGGCTCTCATTCCTAGAGTACGACAAAACACTTTATTGATCTATTAGGCTATAAAGAAGAAAGACAAAAATGCCAAAACAAACTTTACTTTACAACATTCTCTTCATAATGATAGTGATCCATATCTTAAAGATGTTAAAATTGATATAATTCATTTGGATGCAGCTGATTTATTTTAGTATCTAGAAGGAAGAATTGATAATTTGATTAGTGATGATAGTGTGTAAAAGAATTAGAACTTTGCTCTTAATATTTTTATTTTTGTATCCCATATTTTCAATATTGTAATGGTAATTAGTATTTATAGTTTTTATTTTATAACTTAAGCATTTAAATTTATAAATATTTATTATTATCATATGGCTATTGTTCAATTTATTGGATTAAAAAGTGACATTGAAGATACTTGTTTAATTGATAGTGATACAGCGCACATGATATTAAAAGGTAAAAAATATTTTTTTTACCTGAAGATGGAAGAAATAAATGTTAATAGTATAAGTGGTAGTATAAAATTGATTGAAGATTTTAGAAGAGTTAGTATATCATTACTCAAAGGAACAACTGTTATTGTTCATGAAGTATTATTTTCTTTAAAATTTCAAATAAATTTATTAAATTTTAAAAATATTCGCCGAAATGAATATTATATTGAAATAATGGAAGAAAATAGTTTTAAGTGTCTTAGTATTACTCAAATAAATTCAGATAAGAAATCTTTATTAGAAAAATTGTCATCTCTTTCATATGGCCTATATTACACAAAAACATATGCAATTAAAGTGCATCATTCAATAAACTATCTTGCTACATTTATCATTTGGCATGACCATGTAGATGATGCTAAAAAAAATTAAAAATATGCATAGTCATCCTTTAAAAAGCCAAAAAAAATTAACTTTAATTGAATTTTCATGTGTTGCATATTTTCAAGGGAAATTGATTATTAAACTACCTCCAAAAAAGTAGAGTTTGAATATCGAGCATTTCTAGAGAGGATTCAAAGTGATATTTGTGGGCTAATTCATCCACTATGCAGGCAATTCAGATACTTTACAATTTTAATTTATATATCAACCCGATGGTTATATGTTAGTTTATTATCAACTCGCAACTTGGCGTATGCGATATTAATTGTCCAAATAATTTGCTTAAGAGTACAATTTTTAAATTATCCAATTAAAAGAATCCGTCTAGATAATATTAAAGAATATTCTTCTTATACATTCGATGCTTATTGCATGTCGATTGGTATTACTATTAAACATCGAATAACTTATATTCATACCTTGAATAGTCTAATTAAATCATTCATTAAAATGTTACAGTTAATTGTTAGATCATTACTAATTAGAACAAATCTCCCTATATTTGCATGAGGACATGCTATTTTCCATGATGCAGTACATGTGCATGTAAGTCCAATAAATTATCTTCCTTACAATTAGCTTTTAGTTCATAGTTAAATATTACTCATTTGAGAATTTTTAGATGTACTATATATGTACCAATAGTATCAAATCAACATACCAAAATAAGTCATCAAATAAGGTTGGAGATATATGTTGGATTTGATTCTTCCTCTATAATTTGATATCTTGAACCATTGATTGATTGGAGATGTATTTACAATAAGATTTGCTTGATAAAACTTTGTTTCCTAAATTAAGGATAGAATATAAACCACATATAAAAGAGCTTGCCTGAATAATATCATTAAATTTTTTGGACCTACACACAAGTGCCAATGAATTAGAAGTTTAAAAAATAATTCATTTGAAAAGTCTTGCAAATCAATTACCAGATTCTTTTGTTGACTCTGTAAGGATAATCAAACCGCATATTCTAATTATAAATGTTCCTATTTGAATAGAACTTCTAGTAGAGCAAAATAAAATTTCTATAACTACTGAATTGAAAATATACCAAAAGCATGGATGACCCCTTAGTTTAAAAAATAAAAATTCTCAAAAAAAAAAAAAGATGATTAAATGTTTAGGGTGATCAAATTGAAGAATTAGAAAATAAGGACCAAGTGGTAATTGATGAAAATATCCAAATTTTTTAAAGTAGTGAAAAGAATATTGAGATTTTCATCAATTATACTACTTCTGGTAGAAGTTAGAATCGAATGAAAACAATTATTGATGATATTTTTGTGTACAATATAGCACTTGATATGTTAAAATATAATAAGAATCTTGAACTAACATTAATTGAAGAATGTCATCATAGAAATTATTGGTTAAAATGGAAAAATGAGATTTAATCGGAGTTAAATTTACTCATAAAGTATGAGGCTTTTGGACTTCTAGTCTGAACAGTAGAAGACATAAAGTTAATTAGTTATAAATGGGTATTTGTATGAAAGTGAAATCAAAATAATGAAGTCATAAAATATAAAGCAAGACTTATAGCACAAGGCTTTTGTAAAAATCGGGTGTTGATTATGATGAGGCATATTCATCCATAGTAGATATAATTATACTTTGACACCTCGTTGAGGGGACGAAAAACAGAGAGAGCATGCAGTAACGGTAAAAAAATAGAGAAAAAAAAATCGCACGCCTCAAAGGCCACACAAAAGCGTGAAGATCATACTTTTGCATTCCTTAAGCCTTCTAGGTTGAGTAGAAGTGGCTTGAACGACTGGAATCATTTCGCTTTGCCCACTTGAAGAAGCTTCCGGTTGAAAACCCACTAGCCTTCTACTTCGCCTTATTTGCATGAACGCCAAGCTTTCCAGCTCTCGGAATATTCCTCCGCCTAACTTCTAACCGGTGAACACAATGGTGAAGAGAAACGGTCTCAAATCTCCTTAGTTCTCTTGCTATTAGTTAACAAAGAAACAAGAAGAAGACACAGAAGAGGGGGGCGTGAGAGACCAGAGAGAGCTACACGAGAGGCTCAGTTAGGCTAGGGAAAATTAGGGTTTTCTTTCTCCAGAGACTTGTTTTATTGGTTAGCAAAAAAAAAGTGCTCTCATTATCTAATAAACATATCCCCGGGATATCAAATTTCAAACACCCGGATGTTATCCTGAGAATAAGTTTGGCTTAACCCTAAACTTTTCTTAACCGTATCTGGAAAAAACCCTAAGGTCCAAGCTATTGGGCCAAAATAAATTTTATTATTTTTCTTGAACTCAAAAGGCCCAAAATAATAAACATTAATTATTTATTTTCTGGGCTTATATAAATGACCCAATAAATAATTAATGAGCCCAAATAAACCAAAAATAATTAATATTTAATTATTTATTTCTTGGGCCTATATAAATAACCCAATAAATAATTAAACATTAATTATTTTTCCTAGTTTAAACCCAGGTTAATTTCCTAATTACTCATACTGAACCTAAGCCCTGAATAATTAATTAACCAATTAAACTAGATAATTAATTTCTCTCAACTCCTATTTTATTTTATTTATTTATTTTATTCCAGTCTAATAATAAATTAGACATCCTGAATAAAATCAAATAAAATAAAATCCTCTTGAACTGAGACCAATTCCTTAACCCAAAATTAGTTAGGACTTACGGGCTATTCCGAGGACCAAAAAGACACATCGCCTTGGCTGCTAAAATGACCAAAATACCCCTGCTATATAAATAGCTACATTTTGCATTTTAAATATTTTCTAATATCACCATAAGGAAATATTGACCCCAAGGACAATGCTGCATTAGCAAAGTCTCTGACCTACAGGTGAAATGACTAAAATACCTCTCTACACATTGCCGTACATTTAGAGAGGAAGAAGTGTACTAACACCCCTCTAAATGACATCTACCATCCTTAGGCTTTTAGTCCAATGATCCACGACTTCTTGGAGTGTTTCCGCTTTCCAAGGGAACTACCCTAAAGCAAACATCTAAGTCATGTTTCCCAGGACCCTGAACATTTTAGACCATTCGGACAACCACAAGAGGCGATATAGTGCAGAAACTATCTTGTATAAGTCTATCTTAACTAACTAGTCACACATACCCAACATGCAAGTATATTGGCCCTACGATAGAACCTCAACTATAACAAATCAAAGTATATGCTACCAGCTTCGCCAGACCACCAACTTATACTCAAGTCGTAGAGTACTAGTCCACGCTGTAGCGGTAGTAGTCTAGGTTTCTATCATATAGTACTTTTAGAAACCACTACTACATGTCCTGTCCTACGTATTCGAAATACGCTTATGTCATGAAGTGAGTGGACTACTCACTGGCTAAAGGTAAGCCATTCCCCATTTGGAATTCATAACATAATAACCTAAACATGATAAGATTCCCAATCTCATCAATAGGTTAAGAACAAAAGTTTATGTGTTAAATAACCCATGATCCATACCTTACTGTGAAAGACCATCATTCACATGGACCACTTATTTAAACACAATGGGTCTGTTCCAAGCGAAAATTGTGCACAAACAAAAAGTAAATTCACAAACAATTTCTGAAAATAAATTCTTTTATTAAAATATTCGATTTTACATCAGAAACCTAGTCTAAGAGGGCATATAATCCAACACTCGTTAGTCTAGTAATATATAAAAAGATTGACATACCTCTAATAGGTATAGTTACTGCTTGTTTATATGGAAATTTTGATAATGATATTTATATGAAAATTTCAAAAGGATCTAGTATGCTTGAAGTATATAAATCTGGCTCTCATGAAAATTGTTCTATTAAATTACAATAGTCATTGTATGGTTTAAAGCAGTTTGAATATATATGGTGTAATCTTCTTAGTGAATATTTATTAAAATCAAAATATAAAAAATGATAAAATATGTCCATATGTCTTTGTCAAGAAATCTATATTTGGTTTTATTATACTTGCTATATATATTGATAATATCAACCTCATTGAAACTTTCAAGAGATAAGAGATAGTTTCAAACAAGAATTTGAAATTAAGAATTTTGGTAAAACCAAGTTTTGTCTTAGTTTACAAATAGAGTATATGGAGCGTGGTATCTTTATTCATCAATCAACGTAAACAACAAAGGTTCTAAAAATGTTTTACATGGACAAAGCATATCCACTAAATATTCTAATGGTCATTAGGTCATTAAATATAAATAAAGATTTTTTTGACCTTAGAAAGATGATGAAGGATTTTTTGGTCTTTAAGTATCATATCTTAGTGAAATTAGTACACTAATGTGCTTTACTAATGTAGCACTTTTGTGAATTTATTAGTAAGATTTAATTCTTCTCCAAAACAACCACATTGGAATAGTATAAATATGTCATAAGATATCTCCAAAAGACAATTGATCTCAAATTGTTTTATTTAAATAAAACTAATCTAATGTTGATTGGTTTTGCATGCTTATTTCTTTGATCCACATAAAGGGCATTCTCAAATTGGTTATTTATTTACATGTATTTGTGTTGCTATATTATAACACTTTACAAAAACAATCTATGGCATTCACTTCTTCTACTGAAATTATAACTATTTATGAGACAAGTCAAGAATACATGTGGTTGAAATCAATAATCCATAATATCCCAGAAAAATTGTGGTTTATCCTCTAAAAAGGAAATTTCAACACCTTTGTACGAAGATAATCAACTTGTATAACTCAATTAAAAAGTGAATATATTACAGGAAATAAGAGGAAACATATTTCATAAAAAAATGTCTTTATTCATGAACTTTAGAAGAGATTTGAAATAGATATGTAACAGATTCGATTATTTGATAGATTTATTCACTAAGATATTGCCGACTGCTTTATTTGAAAAATTATTATATAACATTAGAATATGTTGGTTAAAAGATATGAAATCATCTTAAATGATTTTATATATATATATATATATATATATATATATATATATATATTACATTGTGCTCTTTTTTTCGTATTAGATTTTTCTTGGTCAGATTTTCAACGTGGCAATATTCTCTCAATAATAGAAAGTGTACTTTTTTTTTTCTTTTACTATGTTTTTGTCCAACAAGAATTTTTTAAGGAAGATTTTTAATGAGATATTTTTAAATTTTAAAAAATGAACATTCAAGAAACATGTTACGAAATCAATAAGATAAAATGACTGCCCTTTTTTCAAAACTATTTATTTATTTAGAAGATAAATGTAACTGTTCAATTTTCAAGATTATTCATCTATGTAAAAGATAAATGCAACTATTCTTTTTCTAATGTTATTAATTTTAAGATAAGATCGTATTTATTGGATTTATTCCTTATGCTTTCAAATAATGTATTTAAATCTCTATAAATAAAAGTCTTATGTAAACAAATAATATATCAATTTTGAATATAAGTAATTTTTTTTCTTGATTTTATTTTAAATCATATTAACAATAGTCTTTGAGACTTTCACTTATTGAATCTTTTTAATTTTCTCTTTAAATTGGATAGTTCTACAAAGAACTATTACTTCAATATTAAACTAACTAAATAGTTTTATTAAACACTATTAAATTTTCATGCAAAAATTTTCTATACTAACACGTATTATTTTTTTAAAAGTTAGTTACGTTTTAGTTGTTGAAGTTTTTAGAACATATCAGTTTTTCTTATTATTATCAAAATTATTGTATAAATAAGAGAAATAAATATTATTACACGATAAAATTAACATTTATAAATTTAAAATACTTCTATCAAAAATAAAAAATAATTAGTTAAATATACTTTTACCGTCTTCCCATTCTTTTCACAAAGAAATGTATGAATTTAATTAAATGAAATTTAAGATAAGGATTATCCACTTTTACTTTGGAAGAAACAACAACAATAATAATAATAAGCTTTATTATTCCTACATGTTCCTAATGAACATTCACTCAAAATGTTATTACATATTTTGCTTATGCTTCATCTTTCATGATTGAAACTCATATTGGAATTTTTTTTATAATTATAAAATGAGTGAATTAGTTTACCAATAATGTTCGATTTGAATCCCTTTTTAACTCGGCATCTCGAATTCCACTATATTATTATTAGTGAGGAATGATGTAATAATTCTTTCGGAGTTATAGAAATAAGGGAACATAATTCACAAAGATATATCCTAAGTCTGATTTGGATTGCTTTAATAGTAATATTAACATTTTCCCTTTCATTCGCAATGGGGGAAGAAGTGAACTCTAGCAGTATTATTAATTGAATTAGAGACTTAAAATCAAATCGTATCAATTATTCTTTTAATCATTTTACAACGAATTTTGAACTATTTCAAAATAATAATGTCCTTGAGAAGGAATGCAATTGCCAACATCAATACTTCTCGGACCAAAACAATCCATTCAACCTTCAAAAAAAAAAAAAAAATCAAAATTTGCAATGTCACATTCCCAAATCTTGAAAATCCCAATTGAGATCTTGAACAATCAAATTAAATCTTGTCTTTTTAGGGTTATTTTAAGGGTGATATTATAAGTAAATAACTAATTAATCCATATTCCTAAAAGCAAGAATATAGCAAAAGAACATTGAGCAGCGAATACAGGTACTTTTTAGACCAAAGAAAAATTCCACCCGTCCCATTCATAGGTCACTAGACCATACCATTGCAAACAGTCACACTCACAGTCCCCCAAAACGAAACCCCCCGCTGAGAAACCCCGCCATGGCTGCGCAGGAGAAAATCACAGCCACCGTAATGGTCAAAAATATCCCCCCAACAGCCATAGCCAAAGACCTCTTTACATTCTTCGAGTCTGCAATCGGTCAAGGTACTGTCTTTGCATGCGATATTTTCTCAGAGCACAAAAACTGGAAGTCCAGAGGCCATGGAAGGGTCCAGTTTGAGTCCCTCGAAGCAAAAATAAAATCTTTGTCTCTTTCAGAAGAATGCAAGCTTTTCTTTAAAGGGTTTCATCTGAAACTGTCACATTCTACGCAAGATTTGATCATCAGGCCTGTGGAGCCCAAACTCAGAATGGAAAATGGGGTTTTGCACACTGGGCTCCTGGTGGAAACTCAATCTCTTTCTGTTTTGGAGTCTTGGGTGGGTGTTAAAACTTGGGTTATGCCTGAAAGGGGAAGCATTCAGTTTTGGTTGAATCACGGTGGTGAGTGTTATAAGTTGGAAGTACAGTTTGGTGATGTCTTGGAAAGCTGTGAGTGCTTTATGATTGATCCATATACCCATGCAGTTCTCTTACAGGTAGGCTTTGGTACTTCTTAGTTGAGTTTTTGAGTCTTTTTTGCTATTAATTTCGGTTATTCTGTGGCTGGTGTTAAATTACTGCCAATGTTTTTCTTGTTTTTGGTTGATGTATTTGATAACGATTTTAATGCTAGACATTTTATTCTTCCTTGGTTCCCTTCTTTAATCCATCTAATCAGGTAACATCTTTTTTCTATACTTGTTAATGTTGACTAGCATTATTCCCGATTACCTCTTAATTACTTGAATTTTGTCTTCTGATGTATGATTGACTATATTTTTAGCTTGTCGAGGGCAGGGCCTCTGTTGGAAAAGTACCTTGGTGATTTTCTAGTTTTCTGGCATTAACTTGGATGCGATTTTCCTTCATTGATGATAATTTGTAGGATAAGCCATGAATTTCTTCTGAATTCTGAATTAATGCTTCCCTGCCAACCGGAAAAGGCAATATAGTACATTCTCAATTGAAGATAAGGGAAAGAAAAAAAAATTATTATAATAAAGCATGAAAATTTTTCAAAATGTAGAAACAAGAAGAAGAATGGAAAAAATAAAAAGGAAACTTTATCAAAAAGAAAATGGAAGATATGCTGGGATTCTCAATGCAAATAATAACAATAAAGAATAGAGAATATCTTTCTGGAATGAGTACGCTATACATAATGGATTTTCCTGCGAAGTTTATTAAGTTAGCCCGGTCTCTCGCCCAGCCTTTGCCTTCTTCACTGGCCAAGTTGAAGCCTTCAATGGTTCTTTGGTTACCACCTTCCTTTTTCAAAGGTTGAGCTTGTCCTATTGAAGCTAATACCATACACTAAAGTGAGAATGGTTATGGATAATAGTGTAGCTACTGACTCAAAGAAAAGAGATTAGCCTCTTGATCATTCTATATATTGGGTCAACGTACAAAGAGGTTGATTGAACTGAAGGCTAACTTCCTTGCAATTTTACTGTTTTTCATAACAGTGCTGTTTGTTTCATTCCGAAAGGATTTGTAGAGGTCCCATGCATGACAACTGAATGGCCGGCTGGTTTTCTTATATATCACAGAATGATGGCCGATACTTATACAGTTACTTTAAGTGTTTGTACTAGATGGAGATAAATTAAAAATGGATAATGTCCTGTTGTATTAGCTGCAACAACAACAACAACAACAACAACAACAACAACAACAACAACAACAAGCTAAAGTACCGTTGGTGCTGTAGCTTGCCTGTAGATGCTTGAGGCCAAATTCTCATATGAGATCATCCAAAGTACTTGCAGCAATCATACAATCCCCACACACCTAATGTTGGTGGTTTTACACGATAGCAATTTCTGTCCTCATTTCACCGTTTTGTCTAGCCCAATTTAACTGATTACACAAATTTATGTTAGAAAACAAATTCTCTTAGTGAGACAGGAACTTACATGATGTCACTGCCAAGCTCATAAGAGAACTGGGAAAGCTTATATTACTTCGATATGTTGTTCAGTTCTGATGCTGCTACCTAAGATGAGGACTTCCTTAAACGTAGGGTTCAGACAAGTTGAGGAAATAATTACATCCTTCGGTTCATGCCAAGAGTAGTGTACATCAGCATCTGCTTGTGTATGAAAAGAATCCTGTTAGTTGTTATCGAATGGAAAAACAAAATCAGCATTACCTCTCTTGTGTAATACTGATGCACACATACATACATACATGTATGGAATCCTTCTGCAATTTGTATCTGCGATTATCTATCCACCTAGTTGATAAGTAATCTGAACTTGCAATAATTGCTTTAGCGTGGGATTGAGCAACAGTCAGCAGAATCAGGAAACAGATGGATTATAGACTTGTGAATTAAATGGGGTGATCAAAAACAACTTTAACCAATTGCGAAAGAAATTGTTAATCTGTATTAGATTTGTCTTTTTTTCCTACATTTTTGCTGCCACTTTTTCTTTCTTGAGAAAGATAGTTGCAAGAGGTTTCCTGGGTCTTAGCTCCATTTCTCTGATGTTTTAGTTTAGATTTTATAGAGATTCTGTAGAAATATCATGAGGCACACATTTAACGTTTCTATTTCTTTTTAAGCTCAAGCATGCACCTAAGATATACCGTAAAGTTTCTGGACCAAATATTGCTTCGAAGTTCAGTGCTGACAGATACCATTTCTGCAAGGAGGATTTTGACTTCGTTTGGGTTCGCACAACTGACTTCTCTAGTCTCAAGTCAATTGGATATTCATCCTCTCTTTGTTGGGAAATTGAGCAAAGGGTTTCGGGGTTGGGTTTATTTTCCTGTCTGCCATACTATGAAAAAGATTTGATGCTTCTTGAACTGGAACAAGGGATTCATTTTTCTTCTGAATCTGAGCTGGTTCCACTTGTGGGGTGCCATTCGAATGTTAAACTGACGTATGAGATACTTTTCCAGCTTAACTCCCTTGTTCACACCCAAAAGATTAGTCTTGGGGCTGTCAATTCTGATCTAATTGAGGTCCTCAGCAGATTAGACACAGACACTGCAATGCTGATTCTTCAGAAAATGCATAAGCTGGAGCGTAAGTGTTATGAGCCTGTGTCATTTATCAAGGCTCGATTGGACATTTCTGATGAAAGTGGCAAAAGTATCTCTTCATTATCTTATAAACGATTAAAAGATCATAACATGATGACTTGTCATCGAGTGCTTGTCACACCATCAAAAATTTACTGCTTGGGTCCTGAGCTTGAGACCTCTAATTACATTGTGAAGCATTTTGCTTCCTATGCTTCAGACTTTGTGAGAGTAACATTTGTTGAAGAAGATTGGAGTAAACTTCCCGCTTCAGCAATTTATAAAAGTTTTGAGAATTGTATCTTCCCAAACAGTGAACGAACTGACATATATGAGCGAATTTTGTCCATTCTCAAAAACGGAATTGTTATTGGACAGAAAAAATTCCTTTTCTTGGCATTTTCAGCTAGTCAGCTACGTTCCAATTCAGCTTGGATGTTTGCTTCTAATGATGATGTTACAACTGATGACATTCGAGACTGGATGGGTAGCTTCAAAAACATTCGCAGTGTGTCAAAGTGTGCTGCTAGGATGGGTCAGCTGTTCAGCTCATCGGTGCAGACCCTTGAAGTGCAACCACAGCAAGTTCAACTTATTCCTGACATTGAAGTGACCTCTGATGGCGTTGAATACTGCTTCTCAGATGGCATTGGACAGATTTCCCAGGCCTTTGCCAGACAAGTTGCCCAGAAGTGTGGTCTGACTCATACACCTTCAGCATTTCAGATACGATATGGTGGCTATAAAGGTGTAATTGCTGTTGATCGCCATTCCTTTCGCAAGCTTTCCTTACGTAGTAGTATGCTTAAGTTTGAATCAAAGAATAGGATGCTTAATGTTACCAAGTGGAGTGAGGCCATGCCATGCTATTTAAACCGGGAGATCATTACCCTATTGTCCACCTTGGGATTGGAAGATCAAGTGTTTCTTGACATGCAAAATGTGCAATTGCATCTGCTGGGAAAGATGCTGACAGATAGAGAAGCAGCACTTCATATTCTTGACAGCATGGGCTTGAACGAAACAAAAAGCATAGCTGTAAGGATGTTGCGTCAAGGTTACAAGCCAGATATGGAGCCATATCTCTCAATGATGCTTCACTCTCATCATGAAAATCAACTTTTTGATTTAAGAAGTAGGTGTAGAATATTTGTTCCTAAGGGACGGATTCTAATTGGATGCCTAGATGAAACAGAAAATTTGGAGTATGGCCAGGTTTATGTCCGAATAACCATGACTAAGACAGAGCTCCAATGTGGTGAACATATTTTCTTTCAAAAGGTGGATGAGGCGACATCTGTTCTTAAGGGGAAGGTTGTAGTCACAAAAAATCCGTGTCTTCACCCTGGAGATGTTAGGGTCCTTGAGGCGGTCTATGAGGTGGCTTTGGAGGACAAAAGTTTGGTGGATTGTATTGTTTTCCCTCAAAAAGGAAAAAGGTACTTCATACTAAAAGTATAGACTTCAGTTTATTTTCTTTTTCAAAAACATTACTCCCTTCCCTGGTTGGGTTTATTATAGCTGGAAATGATCAATGGGAACAAAAGTTTTCCCAGAATGGACAATTGGAATTCAAGAATTGAACTTATTAACACTTATGTACTATTTAAAATGTTAATGAAAAGAATCACATAATTCATGTGTACCGTACAGGGTCTTCATTGGCCTTCAATAATTGATTGGTTTCTTGTGAAACAGAGAATTGAGGTTTATGTCTCATTATGGAGCCTATTTTTAGTTCTTCATCGCTGTTCTTATCTAACAAGTTTTGGCTACTTGTAAATTTTTAGTTCCTTGTGGCTTACTATTCAGCTCAAGATACAGGTCAGTGTTATGCAATGTCACTTTTCCTAATCAAGATCTAAGTCATTGTTAATGGTGTTATTTTTTCTTTGCTAAATGGGAATGTTTTTCCATGTCTCTCCTCTAGTTGAATTTGTCGTATCATTTTTGCTTGCACTATTACAATCCATATAAAATGATTATTGAGATGCAAAGCATATTAGTGCTATTTTTGTAGTCTTACATTTTTAGACATGTAGAATATACGGCATTGCTTTTTAGTTCCTTGCAGTGGCTCCGAACAGCCTGCTATGGGCATAACATGTGTTGCTTTTAACTGCTAAGCATACCATTCTTTTTTACATTCTTTTTAGGGGCTAGGTGTTTCCAACCTTGGATTTTTGGATGAGGAGTGGTTGGTAAAGTCAATAGGCATTTCGTTGCTCTCTTTCTTATCAAAATGAATCTTTTGTGCATTTTTCTGTTTGGAAACACAATGGTTATATGAAAAGTTACAATAATTAAGAAGTGTTTTAAGTGGATTTTCTGCCAATCAAGTTTAAACCATTGATGCCTAAGTATTGAAATGTCTTATTTCAGGCCTCATCCAAATGAATGCTCTGGTGGTGACCTTGATGGTGATTTATATTTTGTGAGCTGGGATGAAAAGCTCATCCCATGTCAAACTGTGGAACCCATGTACTATATTGGTCGAAGACCACGTATAAAGGATCATGACGTCAGCTTAAAGGTAACTTCAGCCACTAAGTGACATCAAAACAATCTGCTTCTAGAGAAGTTTTCTTATTCTCCATTTGCTGATGCCTGCAGGAAATTCAAAAGTTTTTTGTTGATTACATGGCGAATGATACCCTGGGTGCCATCTCAGCTGCCCATCTGGTACATGCAGACCGTGAACCAGAAAAAGCTCTGAGTGCAAAATGTCTTCAATTAGCAACTCTTCACTCTATGGCAGTTGACTTTGCAAAAACTGAAGCTCCAGCTGAGATGCCTATGTATCTGAAACCAAGAGAATTTCCAGATTTCATGGAGAGGTGGGACAAACCTATGTACACTTCACAAGGAGTCCTTGGCAAACTTTACCGTGCCAACATTGCCTCCTGTTTTTCCAGGAATTCTAGCTATGTTTTCTTACCCAAGTTTCTCCAAGATGCTTATGATCATGATCTTGTTATTGATGGTTTTGAAGCCTTCCTTGGGACTGCTGAAAGTCATAAACAAATGTACTTGGAGAAAATCAGCACCTTGCTTAAGTATTACAGTGCCGAGACTGAAGATGAGTTGCTGACAGGCAATTTACGTCATAAGTCAGTGTATCTGCAGCGCGATAACAGGAGATACACAGAATTGAGAGATCGTATCTTGGTGTCCATGAAGAGCTTGCAGAGGGAGATTAGAGGGTGGTTTGAGAAAAGTTGCAATGGGGCAGCCGAGCAACAGAAGTTGGGATCAGCATGGTATCATGTCACTTACCACCCAACATATTGTGAGGGCAGTGCTAATTGCTTGGGCTTTCCGTGGATCGTAGGTGATATATTACTGGATATTAAGTCATCTAATAACAAAAATCTGTTTAGTTGAATCCATTGTATAGCAAATCCAGTTAAGACTCGTTTAGGATCTGCAATATATGCTGAAAGATTGGTTGGTAGTTCATTGTGTCAGTTCAACTCTTCTAATAAGTTCTTGGCCCTATTATCTTTCTTTCTCTTCACATTTTGGTGCATCCAATGTCTAATTTTGAAAACCATAAAGGAACTGCATTGGGATGAGACTGTTTAAGAATCCCTTTCCATGTGCAATGTGGCCAAAGTTAGAGATGACTTTGTTATCTTGTCTGCAGGTAAGAAGCAATTGCTTCCTACTTGATTTAGACAAATTGAATTTGTCTACAGACAGCCCTTCCCTCCCTGAGAATGTCCTTACAATGAGATTTGAGAAAATCTCGACTAGATGGGCAAAAACATAAGCACGTCTCACTAATACGATTAGAATTATTAATTTTCATATGATTCTAGTAAGGGGACTTGAGAAAATCTCATCTAAGAAAGTTACACATTATCTTTCTTGATATAAAAGGTTACTTTAAAGTGCTCCCCACGTAATGAATCTTTTTTTGAAGTGCCTCTGCTCATCATCCATGGAAGGTGATTGAATAAAGATGGTCCATTCAGGATATGGAAGCCTTTATAAGCGCTATAAATTGCATTACTAAAATATAACAGTGATTAATAAGATTAGGAAAGTAGGTTGGCTCAAAAAAGTTTTGAGTTGACCACCAAGCCAACATCGAGAAAGCCATCATGCAACTCCTTTTCTGTCAATGTTATGATCAAATTTCTCTTCTTTTTCAATGAAATCTCAAGTCTATCTTGGAAGATACTAGCAAACACAAAAAGAAAGAGAAAGAAAAATATATCACGTTTTCACATAAAATCTAATAAATTCGAAATTAATATAGTATTTATTATATAAAAAATTTTATATCAAATTTAAAAATTATATAATTTAATTAGTATATATTCTCAGTATAATAGATAAAGTAAAATTGTCATCTTGTTATGTTCAACAAAAAATTATATAATTTTAATTAGTAATTAACTCATACTAACACTGAATTCTACTCAAAATTCACCCATCTTGTGGAATTTGACAGCACAACACTCTTTTTTTCACATACAAAAATCACCAAATTGGATGCCTCATATTAGGGCCTCAGTCGACTTCCACTTTTGTTTCATTTGACCGAGATCTTCAAGAAGGCAATATCCACTCTACTTTTGTTCAACTTTTTCATATCCAGCACATCACTATTGGGTATCATCACCCAACTGAATAGTATTTGCCAAGAAATTAGGAAAAAAATTGGCTAAACAAAAATTAATCAAGAAACCCCTCTTGGCTCTTGTCCGACCAAGATTCTTAGTTCCGGCTATTCAACCCTCGAATTTCTCTGGCTGATGTTTTATTTTACTTCTTTGACGTATCAAATACTAGACTGAAGGAACGATTCAGTGTTTGGGTAGAGATATATACTTGAGTTGGGGCTTCGACCCTTGCTCAATTGGTCAGATAATATGGCGGTGACCTTTAGGTATCGAAATCGAATTCCTTCGAAAATATTTATTGATTTTTTAAATTTGTCAATTAGTTAGTACTTGTTTAGATTAATTTATATTCTTGTAGTTATTTACCGACTAAGGCTACAAAATAGTTTTAACCTAGTAGTTTAAAGTACACATAGAACTCATGTCCCAAAAGTAATTTGAACTCGAAATATTAATATAGAAATCTCAATACTAATCATATCGACCAACTCGAGAGAATTAACTCGACTCAATTCGAATAAAATCCTATACTTTGGTGTAATAAATATGTGATGTTCGGTGGAATCCAAATGAGAGTTATAAAGAGAAAATATAATGTGAAAAAAAATGGTATTTTATGAATATGTGATAATTTTCGAGAAATGAAAATATATAAAATAATAATTTTTTGAATTAAAATAAAATTTTAGATTGGAATGAAATAGGAAAAATCCTTCCCAATCAAAGCATCTTATATGGCTTATCTTTTATTTTTACTTTCTAGATGTATAAGAAAAAAAGTAGAAAAATAAATCGGGCAATAGAAATATTTTACAAATTAGACTATAATTTGGTGTCCACTTAGGTTTGACAAATAAAGGGACAAGTACAACTCTCTATCTGCATCAAATCAGAAACAAATAAATTAATTTCCCAAAAAACAAGAAATTCACACGCTTCCTTCCGCATTTCACTGTCTTTATCGTTTTTACACGCCACCCACTTTAATATGTACTCCAAAAAATCTCTAAAAAAATAAAAAAGAAAGTGACACCTCTGACCTCACTACAACTAATCAAAAATCCAAGAAATTATATAAATTAACAATTACCCAGACAAAGAAAATAAAAATGAAAAATAAGTCTCGTCATATCGTTGGTGTGCTGTAACCACCGTGCACACGTTAGTGCTTCAAGCGCACGTTACACGAAGCTGGGCCCGTCTTTGCCAAGGTCCATCGAAGCCTTCGCCGATGACGGAATAGAAGCGTACCTGACGGAGAAGTTCCTCAAGCCATACTCATCGTTCTCATTGAAATCCCGGTTCTGCCCCGGCCCTTCATCGAAGTTCAACGCGTAACTCAAAGGATCGTAATTGTAATTCGCATTCCTCCTGTTATTCCGGTTGAACCGTCTTATGAAAGTCTTCCACCGGGGACCGGCCACGATCTCCGACCACTCCCGGAGTTTCTTAAAGGCGTTTATCCCTCTGGCCCACAAAGAGTTGTCCTGAATCTCCGTCATATGAATCCTCTGCCACCAGTTTAAGCCGACGGCCTGCGTTCCACGGCTGGAAGTCCATGAGAAGCAGAAGCAACAGCGTCGCTTCTGAAACAATGATTCCGTTGCGTCATCGTTTGGCTCTGCATCTACCTGTGTATATTCACGACCGTCCATGAACAAACAAATCGTATCCTGCTTAGAGAGGGGATAGAGAAAGATGAGACAGATTTGAGAAGTCTAAGATTGGAAGTTTGATTCACCAGACCAAAGGTCATTATATAATGTTTGATCTGTGTCTTTTAAGTGTAGAGGGGCGTATAGTTTTCGGATGACAGTGTGGTTTCTGCAGTAACGGAAACAAGCGAAATTGACCGGAACTGGGAAATACCAGTAACAGAATCATTATCGACATTTTAGCTACCAATGGAAAAACTTTGAGAATTTATTATTTTTCACTTTTCTTCATTTTATACTAAGGCGGGACAAAACGAAATTCATCTTATTACCTAATTTTCTTCCAACAAATCTTGTTACATATTTTTCACTTTTAAGTTTAATTAATGTTGTAATTTAAGGAAGTAAATAAAGATATGACAATTTAGGAAGAAAATCTTGACATTGAAGAATCATGTTTAGAATGATTGTTTTCACTGACTAATTGATAAATTCAGCCAAATAAAAAGATTTAGATTCGATTATATTTCCGTATGTATAGTTTGGTCTATTGAGATGAATATGTCGTTTCTCTATTCTTTTGTTGTATTTACCTTATATTTAGTTAACAATGAGGAGGGTAATGGAATGGGGAACAGAACTTTGTTGTAATACGTCTAAATTTAGATAGATTTGTTAGAATATAGATTTATTTTTCTAACGTAAATTTTTTTTCTCTAATCATACGCCATAAATCACCAATTTTCTAGGTTTATATCTCTTTTCTTTTTCCTTCATCTTTTTACTTCAAACCAAATATACTGTTGGTTACAAATATTTTAAATTAATTGGAAAATAATTTAATTGGAAATTAAAATAAGGCAAAAATTCAAGTAGACTTAAACTATTTTATATTTTAAACTTTGCATCTAAATTAAAAAATGTCCAAAAGTAACATTTCTACTATTAAAATATTCTAATCTTGTATTTCTATCAAGTTTGACTGTTTAATTACATTTTTCGTCGATCATGTGACCCTCACGTGAGGATTTTTTTGCCCTTACATATTACTCCATAGGCAATAACTATTTCCCTCTAATAGAACCGATATTACAATTTTTAAAACACTTAACTCTTTTCTTTTATTTTTTTTAACATACCTCTATTTTTCAACTATCTCCAACACCCCCCCCCTCCTCCCTAAAAAAAAGAACATGGCATTGTAATTTAGAAATGCCCAGAAGGTGAAGTCTTCCAATGCCCACTTGCCATTGTGAGAGAGCAAGCATCTTTAGAACTTCAAAGATTAACAAGAATTCTACAAGAAGATTCGCAATTTGTGGTAATGAATAAGTAAATCTCGATGTTTATTCACTATTGACAAAGTAAATATTTATTAATTTCATGTTTTATGTGAAGGGTAAAGGTCCAATATATAAATTTTGGGTGTGAATTGTTCCTAAAATATGTAATAGATTTATAGAAATCATTATCAGTTTGTTGCAGCGAAATCGTCTGTTTTCTTCTTTCTTTTTATGGATAAAAATATCCTCAAAAGATGTCACATAATAGTCATGAGATCGACGAAAAATATAATTAAACGATCAAATTTGACAAAAGTAAAAGATCAGAACATTTTAATAATATGAGTGTTACATCTTAACTTTTTTTAATTTATGTACAAAATTTAAAATTTTTAATATTTTAGGTACTATTTAAATTTTTTATCTATTAAAATAACGTGGTACTTTGGAAATGCATAAAGTAGTATATGGTACTACGGACACCGCTTTTGTGGTAAAAGCTATTTCAGAAACTTGCTTTAAAAAATATAAACATAAAGAAACTTTTACAGAAAGCTGAAACCTTTCTTTACAAATGTCAATTTTTTTTTAGCAAAGATGAATCTCTTTTATCCCATTAAAACTGATATACTTTACTATTTTAAAAATATCTTTAAAAATAATTAAAAATTTTGTTTGAAATTTTTTTAATATTATGTACTATAGAAAATAAATACCCCTAGTATAAATTATTTTTATATTTAAATTTAATATAAAATATTCAATACCTATGTGTTTTCACATTTTATTATATTGTATTACTACTTTATTATAATTTTGATTTTTATATAAAATTTTATATCAAATCAAATATTATCAATTTTAATATTGGGACGAAAAGAGTATAAAGGCATTAATACATCCAATGTGTCATCTATGCAAAAATTGAACAAATAAAGCAATATAAGGAGAACGTACAATTCCTTTTTTTTTTTTTCCTATAAAGTTCTTTTTTATGAAAAAAAAGGAATGAATATATAAATTAAAACTAAGGTTTATAACTTAATAAGAGGATCATAAGGGATTTGTATAAGAATTGAATATAAGCCTTATTGTCTAGTTTGAGGACAAACTATCACACCTCATCTTGTAACTAGAATTGTATTCGAACATGAATGAATCGAACATTATATTTTTGAACTCAAATTCAATTATAATCGAACATTATTTGAGTTCATTCGTTTATTATTCGAGTTCGAGTTTATATTCGAATTTATTCGATTATTATTTGATAATATTCGAGTTCATTTATATTCAAGTTCGAAAAACTAGATTAATCTTCTAGTTCGAATTGTTAGAATTTGTTTATTTTTTATTTTTATTTTAAAATTTATAAAAAAAAATTTAAAAATTAACAAAAATAGTTGAATATTATAATATTAAATAAATAAATATAATAATATAGTTAATATTAATATTAATCTTAATACTATACTATAAGATTTATTAAGAATAAAGCTCAATATTATAAAATATAAATAAATATAATATAATTAATTTTTAAAAATATATAATATGTTTATGAACATTCGAATATGTTTGAGTTCGTTTATTTATTAATTGACCTTAATATTTTGTTTGAATTCGTTCACTTATTAAACGAACAAGTCTTATTCGAATACGAAAGTGCTTGAACGAGTTTTCGTTTGTTAATGTTTAGTTCATTTACAATTCTACTTGTAATAGTTTCCTATAAAGATATGTATGTGTTAGGGGTGACAATGTTGAATACGACATGCAACACACAACCCGAAAACGACACAGTTATAGTAGGTTAGGGTTGGGTTATCACGAGTTTGAGTCGAAACGGGTCAATCCGTTTAACATTAAACATGTTCGAGTCATAAATGGGTTCAACCCATTTAACCCGCGAACCCATTTATTTATTTATTTATTTATTTATTTATTTATTATTATTATTATTATTATTATTATTATTATTATTATTATTATTATTATTATTATTATTATTATTATTATTATTATCTTTTTTTTGGGCACAAACTCCTCTAACCCATGAACCCCTCTATTTTTTTTTTTTTTTTTTGCGCAACTTGTTTCTCCCAGAAACCCTGTCCCTAGCTGCCGGAATGTTATTTGAAGTTTATTAGATTTTCAAAGTATTAAGTAAATTAGATATTTAGATTTTTAAGATTAAGCCTTATGAATTTATTGACATCATAGATATTTAATTGGATGATTTATTATTTTATTGGTTATTTGAGACTTTATGAACTGTTTTATTGGTTATTTTAATTTTATATGGTTTGATTTTTTAATTTTTTTTTGTGTAATGAGTGAATAGGTTGACAGGTTTAGTAAGTATTCGAGTTGGCTAGTTGGAGGTTTTAATAATTATCTATTTAATTTTTGTATCTAATTGTGTTGTGTTATGTCAACTCGTTTATTTTCGTGTCGTGTTCGTGTTACAAAATTAGACACGTTTATTAATCATGTCATATTTGGATTGGCGTGTCGTATGTAATTATCCCAGGTTGACACAACTGCCAACCTGAATACGACACGATTGCCACCCCTATGTATGTGTGGGTGTGTGTGTGTCATTAATAGGTTCTTTTTTTTTCTTTTAATCTTTGATAAGTCATCTAATTTATTAATATTTTAATCTATTAATAAAATATTGAAAAACCTTAGAGAGAGGTGAATAAGGTTTTTAGTAAATTTAAAATATTTTTCAAAGATTCTATTTTTCGAAGTCCTCTTGTTATTTTTCGGATCGAGAAATTTGTTGAATATGCAGAAAGGAGTTTTTGAGCAGTTATAGGGAACCAACAACTATCTAAATGAAGAGTCTGAATGAGATGAGATAAGAAATGTGCAATTAATACAAGAATGAAGATGAGTTGGTGAGATTCATAAAGATTTCTTTTGAATGATTGAGAACATTTAAGCAAAGGAGTTCCCTACCTGTCAAAATCAAATGCAAAGAGAATGAATACGAGATTTATAGTGGTTCGATTTACCAAGATCTATATCCATTACCTTTAAGCTCACACTTAAGGATTTTAAACAGATTTCCATAAACTCAACCAACTCAATGGTGTCTACCTACACCAATTATATAAGAAGATCACCACACTTGATTTTACCTAAACCTCTCAATCAAAAACAAATCAAAACTCACCTCAAATGGGTTTTACACCACAACTTTAATGTATAAGAGGGATTATGGAAATGAATTTGAAATAGCTCACACTATTGAGCAATTGTACAAACAAATGAGCACCAACAACCTTTACCTTTGTGAAGCAATTTGATTTCACTTTGAAGCACTATGAAAAGGGAGATTTTTGTATTCTAAAGAGTAAAAGTGTTTCTTAGAAAGATAGGACAAAAATCTAATTTAAAATTGAGTTTTGAAACCTTTTATAAGAGCAAAAAGTAGGGCTCCAATGGCTAGAAACGATTAATTTCATGCTGTCAGATTTTCCAGAGTTTTGGACTCAAGGATTGGAGGAGGGTGCATCCAAAAGGTGAGTCCAAAATGCCACTTTTCTAGACAGAAACATTTTGACACTGTTCATAGAGTTTTGGACGAAACTTTTAGATGCAGAGCTATCTAAACTACTTAATCCAAAATTTTGATGACTTAATACTTTGAAATCTTTTTATTTGTGTGCTTCAAGGTAGAAATAAATTGAATCATAAGGTAAAGAAGACATAGGAATTCACACAATATACCTTAACAAGCGATTCATAATCTAAAAATTCTTTTACAAGGACTTCTTGATCTTACAAACTCTTAAGTTGAAGTTGTATTTGATCAATCACCACTTTAGATTCCATTTTCTTAAGAGCTACTTAGTAACCTTATTTGCATGCCTTGAAAGAATTAGGTCAAGCATGTCCTATCATATGTAAATTACACGAGTTAATTCTCATCAATGTCTATCATAAGTCAAAATATAGGAGAATGCCCTTATGACTAACAATCTCCTCCTTTTTGAGTGATGACAAACTTGATGGGATTGTGATATAAAAACAATGATTTGTACAGTACAAACATGTTAGACTGAGAGAAATAAGAATATTTTACATTAAAATGCAATCTCTCATTACAGGACTCAAGGGGTGCTTATGAGATTAAGATAAGAAATTTTAAAACATGTACTCATAAACATGACTCAATGAGCCTATAGTCCAACCTACTTCATTATCTTCCTTTTTTCCATCACACACTATTCCTTAAGAGAATAGCCGTGATAAAAATATATATAACTATGTATATAAGAAGGTATAGAATATAAACCATAAAAAGAAATGCTCCCCCTTAATATGTGAAGGTTGAAAATGGCAAAAATGATCAAACCGAAAGCATGCTTATAAAACGAAAAAATTTACCTTTGTGTTTAAATGACTCTTTTGGTATTGAAGAAGATGTCTGAATAAGGATGCTTAAGCTATTGAATCACGTCATTGTAAACGTCGATTTCATCTCATTCACGCGAAGCTTTTGAGCTTTCGAAATGATGCCCTTTCTTCCACCGGTGAAGCTCATAGAATTGGGTTTTGCAAAGCCTTTGTGTTTCTGTAACTCAATGGGCTTGCTGTGAACTAAAGAAATCAAAAAGCTCACATCTCCTTGATTTTCTCTTCATTTCATCAATTTACTGAGAGAGAGAGAGACCAACAGCATGAAAACAGAAGCCACATGCTTTCTGTTATCTATCACGCAAAACAACATGGGATATTCATTGGGCCAAATAAAATTTTTTACTTTTGGACTTGAACAGTCATAAATAATAAGACTCAATTATTTATTTTCTGGGTTTTATTAAACAGCCCAATAAATAATTAACAAGCCCAAATAGACCAATATATCTAGATTAATTTTCTAATTATTCAATTTGGGCATTGAGCCATGAATAATTAATTAACCAATTAACTTAGATAAAATATATACTTTCTCTCGGGCCTTATATTTTATTCTAATCCAATAATAAATTAGACTACTTAAAATAAAATCTATAATTATCAAGACCAATTTCTTAACTCAAATCTGTTAGGACTTAAGGGCTATTCCGAGGACCAAAAGACACATCGCCTTGACTACTAAAATGATCAAAATACCTCTACTATATAAATAGCTATATTTTGCATTTTAAATATTTTCTAATATCATCATAAAGAAATATTGACCTCAAGGATAATGTTGCGTTAGCAAAGTCTTCGACCTACTGGTGTAATGACTAAAATATCCCTTTATGCATCGCCGTGCATTTAGAGAGGAGGAGTGTACTAACACCTCTTTAATAGACATCTACCATCCTTAAACCTCTAATCCAATGATCCATGACTTCTGAAATGTTTTCACTTTCTAAGGGAGCTACCCTAAAGTAAACATTTAAGTCATGTTCCCTAGGGCACTGGATAGTTAGATCATTTGAACAGTCACAAGGGACGATATAGTGTAAAAGTTATCTTGTACAAGTCTATTTTAACTAACTAGTCATACAACTATATTGGCTCTACGAAAGAATCTCAACTATAACATATCAAAGTACATGCTTCCAGTTTCGTCAAACTATCAACTCATACTCAAGTGGTAGAGTATTAGTCCATGCTGTAACAGTAATAGTATGGGTTTTTCCTAAATAGTACTTTTATAAACCACTATTACAGGTCCTATTCTACGTATTCAAAATACGCTCATGTTATGAAGTAAGTGGGCTACTCAATGGTTAAAAGTAAACCATTTCCTATTTGAAATTCATAATATAATAACTTATACATGATGAGATTTCATTCTCATCAATCGGTTAAGAACAAACATTTATATATTAAGTAACCCGTGATCCACACCTTACTGTGAAAGACCACCATTCACATGGATTACTTACTTAAACATAATAAGTCCTTTCCAAACGTAAATCATGTACAAATAAAATGTAAATTCATAAATAAATTTTGAAAATAAATTCTTTTATTAATAAATTCGATAATTATATCAGAAAACTAGTCTAGAGGGCATATGTTCCAGTAATATGTGCATATATGAACATAGGATATGAAGTCAAAAAGTGCGATTTGAGAGAAGATTGAATTTAAAATTTTGGACTTCCAAAATATACATCCAAACTAGAAGAAGTGAGACTAAGAAACTTTTGGACTTAAGGTTTTGGATGTCCAAAGCATGTGTTTAAAATAGGGTAAAATTAGATAGAAGTTAGCCTTTTTAGAACTCATTTTTGGACTAGACTTTTGGATTGACGAAATGTGAGTCCAAAACTCCCCTTGTGTATGTGCAGGTAAAAAAAAAAATGAATTTTCAAAGATTTTGATCCAGCCTAGTTTTCTTAAGATATTTCAGACTTCAAGGAAATTTTTCTAACCAATCAAAGCTATAGATAAGAATACCCTCATCATCCAAGATTGTTTAATATAGAGCAAATCATAATCATTTTCAAAACAGTTTTTTTTTTCGATTAACCAAACATCAAATTGTTAAAACGTACAATGGACTTATAAACATATTTTAATATCCTTTGACCTCAACAACACTAATATCTCAATATAGACTCCATTCAAAACACCCATATCTTTAAACTATGATCATAAATGGACATAGACACATTCTTAACTAGTTTTTATTTTATACAGCCAGCATAGATTCAGAATTCACAACATCACACAATTGCTCACAATTCCATAATAATTATCAATAATTTATATATTAACAACAATCAGTAATAGTCATCAACAATCACCATCGACAAGCTATATACCCATAACAATCTTACAATCTGTATATTTTATATACCCACAACAATCTCACAATCTGTATATTTTCACAATATATATCCACAGTCTATTCACAGCATCACACACCAACAAGTCTATATACCCACACTACACCCACAATACCAGCATATATCCACAATATATCTAGTCCACAATATTTTTCTCCCCTTTTGTCATCAATAAAAAAAAAAATAGAAGTAGAGAATAAGGAGAATAAAGATACAGAAATTTGTCAGAATGCAGAATTGTAATTGTTCAACGACTGGTGTAAAAATTTTAAAAAAGTAATTGTTAATAGAACATCAGTAAAAAAGTGTGTAAGCAAAGGATGTCTTGGAAGTAGTCCGCAGAGAGGGTCACTTAGGAAATATGGATGGTTTCTGTCTTGGACCTAACACCCTTGTTGGAATACTGGTCAACAATTCGACTAGACTTCCTCTTTACTACCACATACCTCTACCTTTTTCCAGATGAGACAGGGATTTCAATATGGGCAAGGGGTGCTGATTCTTCCTAATATATGAATGCTTGCCTTCCTCGTTCAATGGCTGTCATTTTTTCATCCTACTTCTCTTTCACAGCATCTTTTTCTTCTTCAGTGGTAGTTTGTTCTTTAGTTACTTTTTCTTGGGATGGTGCTGATGTAACAGGTATTGTTCATCATTTTTATCCTTCTCTTTTACTGCAATTAGCCTATTCCCAAAAATCTGAATTTCTGAACTGAGGTTGTCCACCTTAACAGCCAGTAAATTGATTACTTCCAGAATTCTCTGAATGATGCCTAAGTCCTGAGTTCTATGTTTACCCTTGGTAAAGGATTCTTCTTGAGTTTCTAACTCAACCTTTCTCTTTACTCCGACAGATTGGGCAGTCTTGTCTTCGACCTTTACCTTTAACAACTTTTTTTTCATCGTCTGCTACATCTCGGAGTAGCTTCCACTCATTGTCCATTCTCACATATCCTATTCTCTCAAATGGCTCAAAGCTGTACATATTCATCTTTGAAGGAGTAGGGGTGACAAAACTCAGACCAACATAAAAGTGTCTAAACACTTTAGTTAATAAGTTTCCGTAAGGCAGGGCTTTGTTGGAGGTATTCTTGGTTTGAATAATTAATTTTGCAGTAAGATACCCAAAACTTATTGGCCTATTTTCAAATAGTGCCAACATGATCATCACTTGCATAATGTTGATAGAGGTTTTGTGTCCAAAATTTGAAACCACCATAGTTGAAACCATGTAGTGCAGAATCCTTTCCAGTCCATTCAACCACTTCGTGTTCCTGTCACTCGAGTTCTTAAAACTCTTCCCACCAGTAAATGTATTTTCAAACGTCCCCAAATCAACCAAATCAATTCCTTCCGGGAATTTATTTAGTTCAAAATATTGAATCCCGCCATCTCTGACATCACATATTCTATTCAACAAACGATGATCAAACTTAAGGTTCTTATCCCCAACCCTTGAAGTGTACCACCGGACCATAAAACCCCCTCCAGTCTCCTCTAATCGGCCTTTTCTCAAATTAGCATAAAATTCCCATACGAGAGTAGTAAACAACTTTTCATCAACAGATAACAGGGCTCCCCACCCAAGAAACTCAACCATATTCAACACATTTGTAAATTTTAGAAAAAACATTAGATTTGCGCGATAACCAACAATCACAATTCGATTTTTTGAAACTCATTCATTAAAATCAGATTCACTTTTAAAGTCTAAAAAGCAAGGTACCTTGGTCTCGGAACTTTCTTGTTCCAGAGATGATTTTGAAGAACTGGTCTGAGAAGCCGTGAGTTTGGGAACGGCTTCCTTTCCTTTTTCCTTTGCAGTCAATTTAGTCTCAGCAGCCAATTTCTGCTTCATTGATGGAGTGATTTTACGGGCTTTCTTTGTCTCAGGTTTGGTCGATTTTAGGGATTTTTGCATTGTGATAAGAGGGTAAAGGCTTGGGCTTTCGATTATCTAGAGAGAAACTAGAAATATTTGAAAGAAAGCTGGAGTTGATTTTAGAATCCGAGAGAGAAGAGAGAGAAAAGCTTTTTCTGATTTCCTAGGAGGTTCTAAGGATAATTACAGTCAAATATATTGGAAAGAGATTTTTCATCAGAGATTTCAAAAGCTACCTTGAAAGTAGCGCTATTAATTTGAATAAAAAAACTAATCTGGAAGTAGTTATTCTTGAAGGACATTCGAAGCATCAGGTTATTTTCATTTTGGATTCAGGCTTTATCCAAAATGTTTATCCAAAAAGGACCTCCTTAAAGTGAGAGTTTTGGAAGATGAGTTTTGGATTTACTCTTCGAAATGCTGCATCCAAAATCTCCCTCCAAAATTATGTTTCTTTAGAAATCTGCAAAAATAGATGGTCAAATCTTTCTCAACAAAAATTTTAGTCACGCAATTTTTGTGATGCCTAATCCTCTTCTCAGAGAGAAAATCTTTCTTCAACCAAGGGTTTTGTAAATATATCTACAAGTTGTTTATTTGTGGGGATATATTCTACACAAATATCATCTTTGAGCACATGATCTCTAATAAAATGATGCTTAACCTTAATATGCTTGGTCTTAAAATGTTGAACAGGATTTTTTGTTAAATTGATTGCGCTTTTATTATCACATAATATAGGTACGCAATCAAAATTGAGACCAAAATCCAACAATGTGTTTTTCATCCACAAAATTTGCACGCAACAGCTTCCTGTTGCAATGTATTCAACCTCAGTTGCAGATAAGGATACACAAGCCTATTTCTTGCTATGCCATGACACTAGAGAGTGTTCTAGAAATTGACAGGGCCCGCTAGTACTTTTTTGTTCAACTTTACAGCCTACATAATCTGTATCAGTGTAGCCTAAAAGATTAAATGTTTTAGTACGAAGGTATCATAAACCATAATCATATGTTCCAATCAAGTATCTAAGGATGCATTTCACAGTACATAAATGAAATTTCTTTGGGCAATATTGAAATCTGGCACAAAGACAAATTGAAAACATAATATCTGATCGGCTAACAGTAAGATATAACAAACTTCCAATTATACCTTTGTATTTTAATTCGTCCAATTTCTTACCCTTTTCATTCTTGTCAAGCTTTAGAGAAGTACTCATAGGTGTACTGATTTCTTTGGCTTCGTTCATGCTAAACCTTTTGAGCAGTTCATTAGCATACTTAGTTTGATTTAGAAAAATTCCATCATTAGTTTATTTAATTTGCAGTCTGAGGAAGAAGTTGAGTTCTTCCATCATGCTTATCTCGAATTCTTGCTGCATAGTCTTAGCAAATATCTTACACAAGAATTCATTAGTGACACCAAAAATGATATCACTAACATAAATTTGGACAATAAGAAAATCATCATCATTTTCTGACTTAATAAGCAGTGTAGTATTAATCAAGTCTCTTGAAAATCTTTTGAGAGCAAGAATCCACTAAGCTTTTCATACCAAACTAGTGGGGCTTGTTGTAAACCATAGAGGGCCTTTGAGAATTTAAAAACGTGATTTGAAAAGTGCTCATGAATAAAACCTGGAGATTGTTTTACATATGCCTCCTCTTTAATAAAACCATTCAGAAATACACTTTTAACAGCCATTTGATAAAATATGAAATTTTTTTAAAGATGGAAAGGCAAGGAGCATTCTTATAGACTCTAATCTAGCAACGGGAGCAAATATCTCCTTGCATATAGAAATATATAGAATGCTCCTTATAGAAATAAAGCTAAACTTATTGCTCAAGGATTCATCAAGTTTAGCTTAAGTTTAGCTCAAGGATTCATCAAATATCTCCTTGAGCAATAAGTTTAGGTTTATTTCTAATCACTACTCTATGTTCATCAAGTTTGTTTATAAAAACCCATTTGGTACCAATAACCAAATGATCAAGTGATCTACGAACGAGTTTCCAAACTTGATTTCTCTCAAATTGGTTCAGCTCTTCTTGCATAGATAGTATCTAAAAATTGTCATGCAAAGCCACATCAATACAGTTAGGTTCATTACTAAAGAGTAAAACAAAATTGTCCACAAAATACCGTCTAATTTTGACTCCATAACTAGGATCACCAATAATTTGCTCTTTTGGATAACCAGTTTTGTACTTCCAATCTCTTGGTAATCCTTGATCAGTGAGCTCTTCAGTTCCTTGCTTACTTTGTTCAGCTTGTTGCTCTTCCAATTCCTTTTCTTTAGCATGAATGTCTAGTGATGGTGCTTTGAGCTGTTCTTTGCCTGTTTCTTTTGAAATCCCTACATCATCATCATCATCATAATCTTTTCTTGATGTATAAATGTTAGATTTATCAAAGACAACATGTATGGATTCTTCCACACATGTTGTATACTCTATATGCCTTTTTATTGGAAGAGTATCTAAGGAATATAGCCTCATCGGATTTGTTATCAATTTTTTCAAGATTGTCTCGAGTATTCAGAATAAAATATTTGCAGCCAAATACTTTAAAATAGAAAATTGATGTTGTTTTGTCAAACATAAGTTTAAAGGACATTTTTCTTAGAAAGGGTCTCAACATTACTTGGTTAACAATATAACACGTTGTGTTGATAGCTTCAACCCAAAAGTATTTTGGAAGAGAATTTTCACAAATCATAGATCTAGCTATTTCTTGTAAGGTTCTATTTTTTCTTACAATAACACTATTTTGTTGAAGGGTTTTAGCAACTGAAAAGTTGTGAAAAACTCCATTTTTATCAAAAAAATGTGTAATATCGTTGCAAAATTCTCTACTATTATCACTCCTAATAGAAATTAATTTGCATCCAATAGCATTTTGGACGCGCTTGAATAGTTTGAAAAATTTAGAAAATGCCTTATCCTTTGGTCCAAGAAACAAAGTCCAAGTAAATATTGAGAAATCATCTATTAGAACATAAGCATACATCTTACTACCAAGGCTAGTGGTCCTCATCGGTCCAAATAAATCCATATGTATTAATTCAAGAGGTTTTGATGAGAAAATCATTTTTTTGGACTTAAAAGAGGTTTTTGATCTATTTTTCAAATTGACATGCATCACATATTTTGTTTTTATCAAACTTCATTTTGGACAGTTCCTTAACAAGCTCTTTTGAAGACAATTTATTTAGCAAATCAAATGATACATGGCCTAGTCTTCTATGCCAAAGATAGCTATCATTATCATGCACGGAGAGATATCTAATATCATGAGTAATAAGATAATCAAGATAAAATACATATACATTCCTAACACGGTTAGCAACAAAAATAGTTTCATTATTTGAGTTGTCTATAATAGAACAAGAATCTTTCTAAAAAATGACTTTGCAACCATTGTCACATAGTTGACTAATGCTAAACAGGTTGCATTTCAGCTCTTCAATTAATAATACTTGTTTGATAATGGTTGAAGATCCGTTATTAATGTTACCTATGCTAAGTATCTTTCCTTTCTTTTTATCTCCAAAGGTAACGAACTTATCATTTTGTTAGAAAGTATGAACTCAAAGACTATGTATTACGTATAAATATATTACAATTAAACTTAGCGCCAGGTGGGTTCAATGGACCCAGCGCCAGGTTCACTTTGCTCAGTCGGAGTTCTTGAAAAATAGAGCAGACCCGACGCCAGGTCCACTATATTCATTTAATTTGGTTTATTTTTTATATTATTGCACATTTAAGGACTAAGTGTGATAAGTAATAGTCTATGTGTTGGGGCGTTCTTTACAGTAAGGTATAGACCATGTGTACTTGTCATACAAGTAAAAATGAGTTTTTAGTCGTTTGATGGAATTGGGCATTTCATCAAGATAAGAATATTATGACATAAGTTCCAATGAGGACTGGTTTACCTTGAATTAGTGAGTAGTTCACTCACATTATTGGCATAAGCGTATTACGAATACGTAGAATTGGATCTATAGTAGTGATCTTTTTTAAAGTACTATAATTATAGAGACCAGGCTATTACTGCTACAACGTAGACGGATACCTTCATACTTGAGTATGGGTTAATGGTCTGGCGAAGTTAGGGTTTTATATTTTGATATATGTTGAGTGAGATTTCTTTTATGAGATCAATAACTTTGTACGTTACGTATATTACTCTAGTTAGTTAAGACGGATTTATATAATAGAGTTTCCATGCTTCATTTTGTAAAGTTAAATTACCCTCTTATGATTGTTCAGGATAATCTAATAATCTAAGGCCCTAAGAACATGACTCTAGAATGTGTACTTTTGGATAGCTTTCAATAATAAGCAAGTGCATTCGAGTGAGTCATGGATTATAGGGTTAGAGATCTAAGAATGGTAGATGTCTTTGAGATGGGTGTTAGTACATTTATCCTATCTCATTGATGGGTGTTACATAGAGAGGTATTTCCTTCATTTCACCTGTAGGTCAGAGACATTGTTTTAGCAATATTATTCTCGGGGTCAATATCTCCATATGGTGATAAATGAAAATATTTAAAATGGTAAAATACAACGATTTGATAGTAAGGGCATTTTAATCATTTTAGTAGCCATAAATAATATGTCTCTTAGTCCCTGGAGTAGCTCAAGTTACCTTGGTGTTGTCTAGATACAATTTGGATTTCATGGATAATTATCTGGAATTTATTCTAATAGTCCAATTAGAATTAATTAATTAGTCTTAGATTTTTCATAAGACCCAGAAAAGATAATTAATGAATTCAAAAAATTGGGTTGGAATAAATTAATTCATTAGGCTGATATATGTTGACACATATAAAGAGTCCAATTGAAAATTATATTAGGTATTTAATAAAGTCTAGAAAAGATAATAAAGAAGATTGGTTTATTAGCCCAACACCAAGCCCATTAGGACTTAGTGTGTTTTGGCCCGCTAGGGCTTTATTTAGTCCTAGGGTGGCCAGAATATATAGGGAAGAAATGGAAATATTTCCCAACCAAGCTCTCTCTCTCTTGTGTGTGCAGCCATTCTTCCTCTTGTATTTTTTTTCTTTTCATTCTCTCATTTCTCTCTAAGAGTGGATCTTGGTTATCCAAATGAGCTTTCACCAAGCTAACCCAAGATTAAAGTAGAGTCATACTCTGGAAGACTAATAGAAGAAGTTTGAAGAAGTTTGATGTGTACGAGTAAAAGATTGGCAAGAATACCGATCAATCCACCAAGGCCTCTTCTTCCTTTCCACCGCAAGATCCAATCCAATTCGGCATCTTGTTGGTTAATCCATGATTAAATAAGAAAAGTAAGTACTCTCTCCTAAATGTGACTCAAAAAATTGAAAATTTTCCGCTACGTTTTCTTTGATGTTTTCCATTTTGATCCTTCACATTTGTAGCTTGAACATCTTCTAATAGGGCTGCATTTTGAGTCATGTGTCTTGAACATCCACTATCCAAGAATCATTTTGTGAAGCTCATTTTCTCCAGTAAATGTACCTATACATGAGATGGGAGAGTAATTTTTGGTACCCATATCTTCTTGGGTCCGTGGGGGTTAGTGATGATTCTTTTAATTCTCCAATCAGATTTCATTCTTAACTCAATGCTTTTTCTAACATGACACCTAGATGCATTGTGTCCATTTTTGCCACAATATGTACAACAAGTGTAATTTCTGTTTGAGGAGCTTGCTTTCACAAAATAATATTTGTGTTTTTCTATTTTGTGTATATTACCGTAGCCAAGGCCATTTCTGTTTTCAGCCATCCATTGAACTCCAAGAAGTTTATTCAAATTTCTTCGGCCATCAGTGAAATTTTCAATACAAGTAGTGAGATCATCAATTTTCATTTTCATATTATCAAACTCACAGATCATAACTTTAAGAGATGAAACTTTATCACACAAACATTTATTCTCAATGGTAAAACAGTTCAATATTGTAGAAGTAATTTCTTTTTCAACATTCAAGTAGCATATGGAGTTGAGCAAAATTTTGTTCTCACTTACTAGAGTATCATTCTCATTTGATAGGAAATCAATTTTCACTTTCATTTCCTTGTTTCTTCTTGACAGTCTTTTTAGTTCACAGAACATATCAATAAGAAGAGCATTTGAATTATCAATATTATCGCAAATAGAATAATGCAATTCAGCTATAAGATTGGATGAGGAGGAGTTTACCTTATCCTCCACTGCCATGAAGCATATGTTAGTAGTTTCATTTTCATAATCTCCAGTTTCCTTAGATTCAGATTCATTTTGATCCCAAGTTCCTATTAGTCTTTCTCCCTTCTTTGTTTTTAGATCCTTCTTTTTCTTCTTAAACATTTTGCCTTCTTTCTCTTTGGCTATTGGGCAATCAATAATGAAGTGTTCCATACTCTTTCATTCATAACATTGAGGCTTAACATATGAGATCTATCCCTTCCTTTTCACAAATTTCTTTCCTCTTGTGAATTTTTTATTTTTGAACATTCTTCTAAATTTCTTTGCGATCATGGCCAGCTATTCGGTATCAATTTCAGTTCTATCGTCACTATCAGATTGGCTACCGTTAGCGTCTTCATCAATAGCTTTAACTGCTGTTCCTCTTTTGCCTTTGTCATGGTCATCAGACTCTTTGAAAATTTTTGAGTTTCATTTCATGTGTTAGGAGAGAGCCGATTAACTCTTCAATCGGCAAAGCTTTCAAATCTTTTGATTCATCCACAACTAGAGCTTTAGGTTACCAGATTTTTGGTAAGGCATCCAAACTTTTTCTATTTTATTCACCAAGGGAGCTTTTCCCATAAGCTTTAAGTCCATTTGCAATGTTTGTGAATCTAGTAAATATATTAGTTATGCTCTCATTTTTCTTCATAGTGAATAATTCATAATCATGAATTAAAAGTCCCAACTTAGACTCCTTCACTTGATTTGTCCCCTCATGGATGACTTCAAGCAATCTCCATATGTTATGGGTTGAATCACAACCACTTACTCGATTATATTCAGTGGCATCAAGGGCACATTATAGAATATTTATAGTTTGAAAATTTAATGTCATTTTAGCATTGTCTTCAGCATCATATTTATCAGTCTATTTTGGAACTATTTGACCTTCAACACTTCTAGAAGGAACATATGGCCCTCTTTCAATTATGTTTCATAGCTCAAAATTAATTGAGTAAACATAGATCATCATCCGATTTTTTCGGAAAGTGTAATTACTTCCAGGTGAACAAAGGAGGTCTACTTGTCGAGGATCCTTCGACATAGGGAAGAGAGGAGATATTTGCCATAAGGATCTTTTCTACAAGGCTGTTTAGCCTAAGAGGAGTAGATCAATACTCTGATACCAAATGAAAAATCTTAGAGAGGGGTAAATAAGGTTTTTGAAAAATTTAAAATACTTTTCAAAAATTCTATTTTTTGAAGTCCTCTTATTATTTTTCGGATCGAGAAATTTGCTAAATGTGTAGAAAGGCGTTTTTGAGCAGTTATAGGGAACCAACAACTATTTGAATGAAGAGTCTGAATGAAATGAGACAAGAGATATGTAATTAATACAAGAATGAAGATGGGTTGGTGAAATTCATAAAGATTTCTTTTGAATGATTGAGAACATTTAAGCAATAGAGTTCTCTACCTGTCAAAATCAAATGCAAAGAGAATGAATATGAGATTTATAGTGGTTCAATCTACCAATATCTACATCTACTACCTTAAGCTCACACTTATGAATTTTAAATAGATTTCTATAAACTTAGTTAACTTAATGGTGTCTACCTACATCAATTACATAAGAGGATCACCACACTTGGTTTTACCTAAACTTCTCAATCAACAACAAATCAATGCTCACCCCAAATGGGTTTTACACCACAACCTTGATGTACAAAAGGGATTATGTAAATGGATTTGAAATAGCTCACACTATTGAGCAATTGCACAAACAAATGAGTACCAACAACCTTTACCATTGTGAAGCAATTTGATTTCACTTTGAAGCACTATGAAAAGGAAAATTTTTGTATTCTAGAGAGTAAGAGTGTTTCTTAGAAATATAGGATAACAATCTACTTTAAAATTGAAATTTAAAACCTTTTATAAGAGCAAAAAGTAGGGCTCCAACGACTAGAAACGGCAAGTTTCACGCTATCAGATTTTTCCAAGTTTTGAACTCAAGGATCAGACGATGGTGCATCCAAAAGGTGAGTCCAAAATGCTACTTTTCTAGGCCGAAACATTTTAACACTGTTCACAGAGTTTTGGACGAAGCTTTTGGATGTAGAGCCATCCAAACTACTTAATCCATAATTTTGAGGATTTAATACTTTGAAATCTTTTTGATTGTGTGCTTCAAGGTAAAAATAAATTGAATCATAATGTAAAAAAGACATAAGAATTTACACAATATACCTTAACAAACGATTCCTAATCTAAAGTTCTTTTACAAGGACTTCTTGATCTTGCAAACTCTTAGATTGAAGTTGTACTTGATCAATCACCACTTTGGATTCCATTTCCTTAAGAGTTGCTTAGCAACCTTATTTGCATGCCTTGAAAGAATTGGGCCAAGTATGTCCTATCACATGTAAGTTACACAAGTTAGTCCTCATCAATGTTTGTCATAAGTCAAAACACGGGAGAATGCCCTTAGGGCTAATATATATAATTTTAGGAATAAATAAATCAATGGTCTTTAATCAAATAAACCCTACATTATACTTATTATATATTTTCATAAGTTTCACAAAATATAAAGGAGAAATGAAGAGAAATAAAACTTTCAATTTATGATATATAAATTTCAATTATTGTACAAGTTATTATTTTTTTAATAATTTAATTGGTACATAGTTTCATGTACTTAGATTAATTTGATATTTATTCAAAATATATAATTTTGTTTAAAAGTTAAAAATAAAATAAAATTTTAAAATTAGAAGAGGAGAAGGATACTTTTATCTAAATAATAAATATTAATAGATATAAATGTAAATTTAGGTTAAAAGGGTGTGAATTATTTGGCCAAGAGTATAAAGTTTTAAATATTACTTTTTATTTAAGACATCCAAAAATATACCTTATCAAATAGGAGACATGCAAATAATCTTACCCTCATTATTAATTTTTTTTCTAAATAAATATCAGCACCATTATTAATGTTATGCCATTTTCTATTCAAGCTAGATAGAGAGTGAAATCTTGTATAAAAATACATAGCTCGAATTCAAAAAATTAATTTTACTAATTAAATTATCGCTTGAAATGCAGATAAATATTCACAAAAGTTTATGTCAATATGGCATCCGTCTGGTTTTTGACATCATTCTTCAAGAGAATATTGTCAATTTATTATGAAATTACCATAGTTTTGAAGCTCAGACCGGACCGGCCGCTAGTCCGGTCTGAATTGAAAGAGAAAATCGACTGCAACAAAGCCGGTCAAAAACTGGGTGAGTTAGTCAAAAGTCGACCAAACCGTTGAACCGGTCACGGTTTTCACTTCAACTAGTTGGTATAAAATGACTTCGTTTTGGCATCTTAAAAAAAAATTGAAACAAAAAATCGAATTTCAATTCCATGAATCAGAATCTATTCAGGCCATTCCATCCAGTTTCGCATATTTCATAGTGAGACGCGAAGCCAGCCACGCGAAGTTGCCAACCGCCCATTGAGCCACCGTGATGCCGACGCTGAGCCACTACCGACCTCTTCCTCTTTTCTCTTCTTTCTTTGGCTTGCATTCGGTGGTTATCTTGGTCTTTGGCATGTGAAAAATTTTGCTGGTGCATCACTTTTATTGAATGGAAGGAGCTTTAGATTTGCTAGTTTTTGGATCTTTGTTTTTGGATTACTTGTTTTTAGATCTTTACACTTGTTTCTTGTGCCTTTTGATTATTGATTAAGTGTGTGCCTAATGCTTCCACCCACCCCACTTCATTCCCTGTGTTCTTTCTTTCTATTTGGGCAGTTTCTGTTTATGTGAAAATGGAGTTATTTGATTTTTTTTTTTTACTTTTTTCGAGTTTCTAAATTTTGATAAATGTAAGGGATGTTCTGAATCTTCGCTTAAATTGATAAACGTAGGGGATGTTCTTCGCTTAAATATTTTTGTTTTACTTGTATTAGCTTGTTATGGTTGGGAGCGGACTGTGAAATTGGAGACTGGTGAACTTCTTGTTGTTGATGATGATTGGTTCTGTGTAGTGTACACCATAAATTAAGTTAAAAAAAATTGTGTGCAAGGTGATGATTTCGAGTAATTCTAGTTTGATGGATTTTTTCTGCTCCTTTAGTGGAATGGTTCTTCTGAGTTATTTAATTTTTATTGGTCAAATATTATGAAGTGTACTGGAAGGCATTATACCTTTTAAGGATTCATTTTTTAATGGCTTCATTGCTCCTTTATGTTTCTATTTTTATGCAATATTGGACAGTGCTTTGCCCTACTTAGATTATGCCATTTTCATGGATTTGATTATACCTTTAGGACTCTTGATTTGTTTTGTATACTAATGGTATTTTGCTGCCAAGTTTTCAAGAGATTTAGAGTATTGTTTAAGTAGCCATCTATGATGATTGTTGCTGAAATTTTATTGGTTGCTGAAATACTTTTGTCTTAATAGGTATGGAAACTTCTAATAATCAAGCATTGAACAGTAATGATGAGCCTAATGACAAACAATGCTCAAATTCTAGTCATGAAAAGACTGATCTGGCATGGGAATATATTAGTCTAATCCAAGAAAAGGGAAAGCCAGTGCACACTTGTTTCTTTTGCTTGAAGCAATTTAAAGGAGGAGGAATTCATAGAATAAAGCAACATCTAGCAGGGAGACAAGGACATATTACTTCATGTAAAAGAATTTCTTATGATATTAGATGTCAAATGTTATCACTTTTGGAGCAATTGAAGCAAAAAAAAGATGAATCCCAAGTTAATTATAGTGATGACTATGATGAAGCTAGAGCAGAGGAAGTGTAGGAAGTGCATGAGTTTACTCCACCAACCAAAGCATAATGTACTGAAAATAGAGGAAAGAGAAAAACTAGTGGACAAGTAGATAAGTTTTTTGAATCAAGAACAACTCCAGGATCCCAACCAAGTCTAAAAAGTGTTTTTACTAACAAAGAAATAATGAGAAAAGCTAAAATGGCAATTGTTGATAGTTCTATGATGCTTGTATTCCATTTAATGCAATTCAATCTTCTTATTTTCAACTTGCATTAGATGTTTTTGCAGCTATTGGACCTGGCTTTAAAGCTCCATCTTATGATAAAATACGGGTTAGCTTGTTGGGAGCAATGTTTTTAGAACCGGACCAGTCATCGAACCGAAAAAGTTACTGGTTTACGGTTTAATGGTCCAACCGCAATTAGACTGTAATTGAACCGATAATATTATAATTTAAAAAATTAAAAATATAATTATTTTTGAAAGAAAATTGATCAATAATAAGTGTAATTTAAGTCCATAAAAACATAAATATTCAAATTCATCATTAAAATTAGTCATTTTTAGTTTATAACTAACAATCTAATACATTAAAGTAATTTATTGAATTATATAATTTAATTTGTCCCCCCAAAAATTACAAAATTGCCCCAAAATTTTTTTTAAAAGAAGTCGGTTTAACTGGTTGGACCGGCCGATCCACCGGTTGGACCAACCGGTCCAACACGGTTCCCTCAAAAACCACCAAGTTTTTGAGGGAACCGGTCTGATTGACCAGCCCGGACCGGTTGGAGGACCGGTCCACGGTCGGACCGGCCGGTCCGGTCCGGTCCAAATAACAATGGTTGGGAGATTGTAAGAAAGAATGCCAGCTTCTTGTTGATAGTTATCAAAGTAATTGGAAAGCATCTGGATGTACACTTATGGTTAATGGTTAGACTGATCAAAGGCAAAGAACTTTGATCAATTTTTTAGTATATTGTCCTGTAGGTATAACTTTTGTTAAATCTGTTGATGCTTCTGATATGGTGAAAGATACAAAAACTTTATTTAACTTAATTGTGGATGTTATTGAATGGATTGGGCCTGCGAATATTGTGAATGTAGTGACTAATAATGCTGCAAATTAGGTAGCAGCTGGGAGGTTGATTCATGAGTAGTATGAAAACATTTTCTGGTCTTCTTGTGCAGTACATTGTTTGAATCTTATCTTGAAAGATATTGCTTCATTGCCTCATGTAGCTAACCTTGCTTCTCGTGCTTCAAAGATTACTGTCTTTGTATACAATTATATGGTATTTTTGTCTTGGCTTAGAAAAAGGCCAAATTGGAAGGAAATAGTTCGTCTAGGAGTTACCAATTTTAAAAAGTATTTGTGATCATAAGGAAGATTTGCAAGCATTAGCTGTTGATAAAATACTTCACTGGACACAAGTTAGGAAGAAGTGCCAACGGAAAAGTTGCTAGTGTTATTATCTTGGATAGTAAATTTTGGCAAGATTGTAAAGTTTTGGTGAAACTTGTTGGTCCTCTTATTAGATTGTTGGGGATTGTAGATGCTGATGAAAAACCTTCATTAGGATATCTATATGAAGGCATGCAAAGGGTTAGGAATAGAAAAAATTTATACAAGCCTTACACTGAAATTATTAAAGCTCGATAGGATCAGAACTTGCATCGCAATATTCATGTTGCAGCTTACTTTTTAAATCCAACTTTCTTTTATGATGAAAAATTTATTGAGAAGCATAGGGTCATGGAAGGTTTGCTTGATCTGTTGGACATAAAGAGTATTTGCAATGATCCAATCAAAGTTATGAAAGAAATACAAGTGTATAGGGAATGCAAAGAAAGCTTTTCTAGGCCATCTTGCTAGCCTACAGCAAAATCACTTACACCTAATAAATTACTTTGTTATACTTATACGTTTTAACTTTTTGAAAACTAGAATATTGAGTTGATAATATTCTATGCATGCAGATGAATGGTGGAGATTGTTTGGTGGTAGTGATCCTATTTTGAGAAACATTGCAATTCGCATCCTAAGTCAAACACCTTCTTCTTCAGGATGTGAAAGAAATTGGAGTCTCTTTTATTTAATTCATACCAAAAGGAGGAATAGGATGGAGCATCAAAGACTTTGTGATCATATTTATGTGACTTATAACCTGCGTTTGAAATCTAGGTATGTCAATATAATAATTTAATCTTTTACTATTAGTGGCATTTGTTATATTTAGAACTTTTGATTACCATACATTTAAATAATTTAAAATGATATCAATGCTTTTAGGATTCATCAAAAGAAAAGATCATATGAAACTTGATTTTTTGGTAGTGAAAGAAGATCCTCAACCAGAGTTTGATGACAAAACAACTGAAAATTTAATTTATAATGATTATGCTATTCCAATTATTGGTGGGTTTTATTTTTAAGTTGTGAAGAAATAGTATTATGTTATTTCTTTTATATCATGTTAACTCGGTCTTTATTTGAATAGATCGTGCAAAAATTGATATGGAAACTAACATGCCTGAGTCATCAAGTTTGGGTTCATTTGATGGTGAAAATGATGGAACAGATGATTTCTTTGGTGAAGATGTTGGACTTGGAGTACAAGTTAATGCAGACTATGATTGATTATACGCTTTAGATTTTAATTGTGTTAGTTTGGTAATAATGTTGTACCAGAACTGCACATTTGAATTGTTCATATTTGACATTGAACTATTATCATATTCTGTATTGACATTGAATTGTTGTATTGATAGCTAACTAATTTATTCTTATTTGAAATGTATTAGTTTTAAGAGACATTTTTTATATTATCTATTTATTTATTTAATATATAATAAATAATAATATTTTTATGTATAACTAATATTTAAAAAAATATTTAATTATATTCCGGTTCAATCACGGTTCAACTGATCGAACCTGTGAACCATTAAACTTGTTGCTTCACCGGTTTGATGACCAGCCCGGTTTTCAGAACCTTAGAAATTACATTTTATTTGGCCAAAAGACATAATAAAATCATTTTAATTACATTTTACTCTACTTTTTTCCCCATAAATGCTTTATTTATTTAACTCCTCTTCAACGAGATCATATATTTATGTATTACAAGTATATATATATATATATATATATATAAGTCGTTGCGAAATCCTCCTGTTACAACACTTGGTTTTGTATAATAGTGACATGTGGTAGCTTTGATTCTTCACACTAGTAATTTATGGTTGAAGAGAAACTAAAAAAATTTCTTTGACTAATATCATCTATTGGGAATAATCAACAATCAATGTATTAAAAATAATTAACTTAATGGTTAAGTTGACACGAAAGTATATAATATCAAAAGTTTATCTTTACATTAAATGTGAAGGTTATTTAAATCCATTAAATTAAGATGAATGTGAAGGTTATTTAAATCCATTAAATTAAAATGAATTCAGATAAAGTTATCTAAATTCATTATATGTGACACTATTGAATTCACATTAAGATTATTTTTTTTTTCTAAAATAAAATAAGGTTATCTTTTTTTTAAAATGAAATATAAAGATTATTTAAATTTATTTAATTCATATAACAACCCGTGCAATGCACAGGGAATCAAACTAGTTTTATCTAACAATGATTTTGGTAACTAAAAAAATTACCATACACAAAATTGTACACATTTCTTTCTTTTTTTTTTAATAACAATTAATAAGCCTGAAAACATACTTACAACATTTTTAATACGAGCCTATGAATCTATTTCTAATTACATTTTTACATTCTATACATTCACTCCAAAAGGGTGAATGAGTTAAAGGAAAGTAATGGTCTATTTAATAAAGTTAAAAATTAAAAATTAAAAATTAAATATATAAGTATTAAGTTCTAAAAATTTTGATTTTAAAATTTAAAATATAAATTTAAAAATTGAATTAATTATAATATATTTTATTATAATTTAAATTAATAAAAAATAATTAAATAAATATTTAACGTATTTATATTTAAATTTTAAATAAATTTTTATGTCACTTAATATTTATAATAAAATCATAGTATATTTTAATAAATTAAATAATAATAATTACTTATTAAAATTATAAAATAATTAAATATATTAACTGTTATAAAAATTTTAATTAATTAATTTTAAGTGTCATACGTTCAGATTGTTATTAAAAGCAGGAGGAGGAGGAGACAGAAAAGTGATGGTCCAGTCAAACAGATTAGATCATAGTCGGGACTGGCATTCGTTGCGGTATACTTTAGCACACAGGATCCGGTTAAATAGGCCCCACATGAGGATATTCGATAGGTGCTTCGTGTAGTTTTGTCATTTGTTATGTGGGCCACGTATCATCCAATCTCAGCCCTCGTTTGCATGTTTATCCGACTTCTATATATATATATATATATATATATATATATATATATATAATTAGTTTAATAATTAAAAATGACAGTGTTATAATTTTTACCGATTTTAATTAGTTATTGATAAATTATTCGATCGATTATATAATTAATAAAATTTAAATTTATTTAAATTAATTAATACTGATATTATTGAGTATTGCTTAAAAACTATTCCTCATGGGATAAATTCTTATTTTATATATATATATATATATATATATATATTCCCTTTTCTATTTTGATTGAATTTAAATTTGATGCAAAATATTTAAGTCCTTTAAGATCTTATTGAATTTTAACATTTTATTTTACACATCAAGTTATATATTATCACCATATCTTTTATTTTTTGAATATAAGATTTTTATCAGAACCATTATCCAAGTCATATGTGATTTTCTAACATTTCCCTTTTCACAGGACTCGCATGGCACATCTTCCACGCTTTCATGTCACAGGAATCACAGCAATCCAACATAGCGTGGACTTTAGAGAGAGAAAAAAAAAAAAATTCCGGTGTAGCATGGACTTTCAAGTCTATAGGCCTCCATAGAAAGACTGGCTTCACACGCGTCTGTCAGTGCAGAAATTTTTCAATATGATGATATGTATTAAAATATAATATTTTATACAGTAAAAATTATATAATATAATTTTTTAATTTATATAATTTACGAATTAATAATTTATATAAGAATTTTATAACTCAGACACTACTTTCTAACATTTTTGTACAAATATGGGCTTTTAACATCATAAGCTTTGGATTCATAGGCTGATCTACGGTTAGGGATGGGCCAGGTCGGAGACTAGAAATCCCGACTCCGTCTCCGCATATGTCCTCGTATCTCCATCTCCGGTCCGTCCCCGCTACGGAGAAAGGTGGGGATCCCCACCCCCGGCCCGTCGGGGACAAAATAATCCCTGGTCCCGGCCCAAGAAAGCGGGGAAGCGGGGGCCGTTTGAGCCCGGAAATAATTATAAAGATTTAAATTTTTTTTTTGCTTCCAATATATTTTTATTCAAAATTTTTTAATCATATAGAAAACTTTTGTAGTAATTTTCAATAATTCACATATTTATCATATCATTAGATTAATAAAAGTAAAATTAAAAATTAAATTTTTTTTTCTTTTTTATTTTTCCTCTTCTTTTCTATTTTGTTTTATATACATATATAATTTACCTTTACATACATATATAATATACTTATAATTTATATAATATGTATATATATATATATATATTGGTATGTATACATATAATATATATATAATTTATATAATATGTATACATATACAACACATATATAATTCACCTATATATATGTGTATATGTGGATATATATATATATATATATATATATATATATATATAATATGTAAAGCCGATCGGGGCGGGATCATGCAATCTCCATCCCCGGCCCGTCCCCAATTGACGGGCTGAGGAATGAAACCCGTCCCCGACCTATCCCCACTTAAATCGGGGAATCCTCGACCCACCCTGGCCGGGCCGAGCCGAATCCCCGATTTAAGCGGGAAAATTACCATCCCTATCTACGGCCATCCCTCTTTTTGTTTTTTTTTCTTTTTAAATATTTAAAGTTTAATCTTTTATTTTTTTTGGCTAATTAAGTGCATGTTTTTTTTTCACCTAAGAGTTTGAAGATAATTGTTTATGATTAAGAAATTATTATTATTATTATTATTATTATTATTATTATTATTATTATTATAAAAGTATTTAAATGTATCAATCAAGAAATTTCTAGGAAATTAATTTTTTTTCCCCAATATCAATTAAATGTCCAAGGGTATTAGGTGAAATTACTTAACTAGCTCTCTTATTCCAATTGGATGAATTTCAAGGTCTTCCACTCTACCTTTGGTTCCCTCTTCATATGTAGGAAGGATGTCATATAACAACAGAGTGTTATCCTTGACTAAAAAACCACAATATTCATGGTTCCTCAATCAATTCCTAACTAAAGGTAGAATTGCAAAACAAGAATAGTCATTAAATTTTTTTTTTAAAAAAAAATACAGAACTACACACACTAACACACACAAGAGGGCTGATACTAAAAAACTATAGACGCAACATGATCAGTCAAGATAATAAAAAACTATAGACTTGCTGGTGTTACAATAGCATTAACCAATCACGGTTAATAACCAAACAAGCTTGGCTGCATTGCCGAAGAGGAAGTCCAATCCGATAGCCATTGCTATATCGCAACATGTGCTTTCAAATCCATGAGCCTCCAGATACCGATCGAGACACACCTTGGCTTCACTTTGCTCTAGGTCACCGGCGTCCTTTTGCCGGGCTTTAATAGCATTCCATTTACTGATGAAAATTTTGCATGTACTTATTTTGCTTCGATTGGGCATATGATGGCCTTCTTTTTAATCCAATGCAACATGGACTTTCTGTTGGAAAAACAGATAATTTCCTAACCAAAATACAACCGGTGAATTAAATCAATTCGATAATTCTCAAATAATTCTTATCAACTGCTATAAATAAACTCAACAAATAATATTACACAAAAAAAACTATCATCAATGCATAGTAAATAAATAAAATAAAGGGAAAATGAACAGAAACAATTAATAATGAAGTTTAGCCAAATAAACTTAATTTTCGAACACAGCAACCCGTTCCCATTTATTTGAGAAAAGAATAAAACCCAAGCCTCTTTATCAAACACAGAGTGAGGGACTTATATGTGTTTGAGGGACTTATATAATACTTAGTAACCACTCTCTTTCCTATCACAACCAATATGGGACTAAACCCCACTTATTACAAACTTTGAGAACCAAAATTAAGCCAAAAACAACACTTTCAACTCCATAGATACCTATGTAGACCTTGGCTTCACTTCGCTCGAGGTTAAGGGCATCTCTATCGCCGGGCTTTGATGCCACTTGTTGTACATTTTTGTTTTTCTAATGTGAAATTTCTATTTCAATCGCTCTCCAGTTTTACATGCAGCTTTCTAACGCAATTCTATTTTTTTTTTTTGGAGTAGTTTAAGAATATTCAGCACTATGTTGAAGTGGGGGGCTAATTAATATCATAATTGCTTTCAATGCAGCATTAATCTTAATGCGTGTGTGAAGAAGGATGTCTAAGAATTATTGAGTTATTTATTTGTACCCTAAATATTTTTTAAATATTTCCTTTTTCTTAAAAATAAAAAGAAAAAGACAAATTAAAATAATATTGCAAATGGGAGACTATACTCATTCTTTATATATATATATATATATAAATATATATATATATATATATATATTAAATTCCTACACTGTCATTAAGTTCAAGATGTATTGAAGATAATAAGATCATAAGAATATAATAACCATACTTTTATGATTTTTTTTAGCAATCCTCCTATTCGAAAACCCCCTAAAAAAATCCTTTTATCCAAAAGTAGCTCGTACTTGTATTTAAAATTAGAAGAAGTGTTAAAAAAACACGTTGAATTTTATTTTTAGGGGGTTTTTAATAATATTTTAAAGTGAAAAAACAAATCCATTTTATATATTCATCAACTACACTTTTAATAGTAATAGTTATAAACAAGTGCAATTAAGTGGAGTTAGGATGTGATAAAATTGAAGTTTAAATGCTAAAAATTGAATTATAAAATTAAATTAATTATAATTTGTCTTTAATGACTATGTTTTATTATAATTTGCATTAAATATATAAAAGAATAGCAATAATTAGGTAAGTATTTAATAAATTTAGATTTTAAATTTAAGTAATTTTTATTTTTTTTAAAAATTTCTTATAAGATTTCAATACACATTAAATAATTAAATGATAATAAAAATTTATTTTCAAACACATCAAAATAAATAATTACTTAATAGTATCTATTAGTATCAAATAAAATTAATTAAATAAATACTTAATTAATTATTTATAAATATTTAATTAACTTATCAAACAGACTGTTAAGTAATTTTTGATAAACTCTGGTTACTTATGGACCATGGGAAAATATTTTTCCAAGCTTTTCTCTTTGACCATTTTATCTATAATAGAGGGATAGTAAATGTACCAAAAAATAACTAAATAAAATAAAAGAAACCAGTGTTCACACGTATATTCCCAGTTGCTGACGGTAGGTAAAATCAGTTTTCCCCGCTCGGGTCGGGTGGGCGTATCTGGGAAAGTGACTAATTTAAAACAAAGAAATTATTAATTAATAACTACGTCATATACCATTTGGCATCTAAAAATCAGGAGTTTTCTGCCACTGACGGCGCTGAGTTCAGTTACCAAAAGTAATTTTGAGTCTTTGTCGTAGGAAGAATTCAGCGAAGCTTTTCCATTGCTCATATATTTTTTCACGGAAATGCTAGATGATATCATTGGCCAATTTCTTACCTACCATATAATATTTTTTTAAGGGTTAATATCAATATCCAGACGGATGTAGGGGAAACGGGTGCCGCTCTTTAATGGTAGGTGGGCCGGTTCGGCTCATGTGGACCGACGAGCTGGGTTGGACTGGTCTCACCTTACCTGTCGAATCACGTCACTGTAGTGGACCGATCTATGCTGAGTTAGGAAAAAAAATTCCTGACCCGTCACAGGCCAGCCCGTTTGGGCCCACAACCCACCCGAGTAGAGAGCCTTTATCTAATAGTTCTTTAACTTTTAAAAAATTACAATTTCACCTCCAACAGTCAAATTATAATTTTTTGTTTTACAAAATAGCCTCACAGTGGCTATTTCTCCCACAACTTCCACAACTCTATAAATACCTCTCAATCTATCTCAAAACTCACCAAACACTTTCTAACTCTCTTAATTTTTATTCTTCTTTCTCTCATAATCCTCAAATCTTTCAATTTCTTTTACAAAAAGTGTTAGAATAGAATTTATTTTTTATATATTTTTTTCAATTCTTCAAGCAAAATTTTCATATTTGAGAAGATTATTAAGTGGCGGAACAGTAAATAATTCAAGTCTTAAAGAAGATAAGATAAGGAGTAAAGCTCAACAAAGTATTATTATTTCTTGGCCATCAATTAGTTAGTATTTATTAATTTTACATTCTTATTTTTTTAGCTTTATTAATTATTTATTTGTTTAATTTTTAAGTTAATTTACAAGTTATTTATATTTTTTAATTTTATTATTTGTCAATACTTTATCTCATTTTATTTGAACTATTTTTTATTTATTTGAACTAAAACAAATAATTCAAGTCTTGAAGAAAAGAATGACTAAAGCTCAAGAAGTGTTATTGTTTCTTAGCCATCAACTAGTTAGTGTTTCTTAATCTTACATTCTTATTTTTTAACTTAATTAATTAATTAATTATTTAATTTTTAAGTTAATTTACAAGTTAATTATATTTTTTAATTTTCTTATTTCATTATTTGTTAATGCTTTATCTCATTTTATTTGAACTATTTTTATTTATTTAAACTTTTGATTGAATTTTAATTGATAGTTTTGATTTAGAAATAATGGATCTAAATCAATATCATCATTTTTCTTCACAATCATCATCACATTTTGAATTCAATATAGATTCAACCTTAAATTTAATAAATAATGAAATAGATAATGAAAACGAAGTCCCTAGCATTTAGGACTATTCAAACGGTTAACAGTTCGGTTTTCAATTTTTTAAATCGATTTTATTCGGTTTTTATTTTTTTTTCTGTCCAACTAAACCGAACCAAATATTTCTTAAAACCGGAACAACTGAACCGAAAATCTTTCGGTTTGGTTCGGTCTATAACCGAAAAATAAAAAAGCTGGCCCATTAAACAAAACCCAATAGACATTCACTAAAATCTAAGTCCAATATAAAACTCAAAATATTAAAATTGGCTCAGTACACATTATCCAATCCAACCATTGTAACCAATGAGTCCAATAGCATTACATTTACATTACATAGGCATAAAGAAAAATATTATACAACAAACAACATCACATGATTTACATGATCACATCAGTCATCAGTAGCCACTAGTAGTATAGCAAACAAGTAGCAAACAAATGCCTTTGTTTGAAAGGAAAGTAGCAAACAAGAATAAAACACTTTCATCTTGTGGAGGAAAGTTTGAGTTTAGTATTTGAGGCATTTGTAAGCAACTTTCTGCTGCTTTCAAGAGAAACTTTCTAGGAGAATGTTTTGTCCTCCATCAAGAGAATGTTGATTACTTTCCTCTCTCTTTGGGTTTTCCTTACAAGTTTTGGACTGAGCTGTTTGCCTTTGTTTCACAAATACTAATATCAACACTGTTTCACAAAGTAGTGGCCCACTACTCACTAGCCCTCCAATTTTCCTCAATAGCCATCTTGTCCAAATCTCCAGTAAGCTGAAATAGATAATGAAAAAGAGTTAGTTATCAAAATTAAGGAGGCAACGTAAGAACTAGTTGAATTTGTGCGCAATGGTAAGGGAGGAAATGTAGGCACTAGAAATGCAGCACTAAAAAAGAACAGGAAACAGAAAATCTCTTTAGTTGAACACATGACTAATCAATGTGTCTGTTGAAACCACCTATGACACTTGTTGGCTGCAATAGATTTGAATGAAAATCAGAATATTTCTTTAAAGAAAAGCACAAACAGATCTGAATAAAATATACTAAAAAAAGACTAAACATCCAAACATCCACATATTTCTCAATGACTCTAAACATCCAAACATCATCCAATATCTTCATCCAAACATTTAGAAATGAGACTATTCATCCAAACATCTAGAAATGAGACTACTCAAATTGCATCATATAAGTGTCAAAGAAAAAGTAAATCATTGAGAAAATAGAGATATGTTTGTAATATAGTTAAACTCCAACAACATATATAGCATTTCACTTTCAAAGAATTGTGCTACCCATTTTTGCCTTGGACAATGGACATCAATTTATTTTCTTTTCTTAGTTCCTCCCATTCAAAGCGAAGTCCCTCTGAAAAATGCTCAAGTGCGAATTAAAGTTTGCAAAAGAAAATTTTAACTAAAAATCTGATACTTAGGCATGAATTTAAAGAAAAATAGCTTATTTGAATCCTCAATCGCTTCAATTCTCTTCAAAGATCAAGAATGATTGATTCATGACCACATTTTGCAAATTTTACAAAAGGAAATTAAATGAAAAGTTAGAAAACAAATTAAGGCATAAATAAATAAATATCTATAAGTATTAAAAATCTAAAATAAAACATGAAATAGATTACCATGATCCATTTTTTCAAAAATATCAATGTCTTCTTCAATATTAACTGGTTTTACTTCATTACGCAACCAATCTTTGGCACGCATAAGACATTGCACCATCCTTAGGGTTAAAGAGCTTCTAAATGTGTCAAGAACACGACCTCCCATTCTAAAAGCTGACTCGAAAGCAACTCTAGAAGCTGGAACAGCCAATATATCACGAGCCATTTGAGCAACTATAGGAAATCTTGGAGCATATATAAGCTTCCACCACTTTAGAATATCAAAATCATCTTCATCTTTTCCCCTTTCTTCACCAAGATACTTATCCAATTCACTTTTTGTATCAACTCCTCTACCCTCATTAAGAAACATATCATACTCACGCCTAGTGTCTACTTCTAAATTTCTCATTTTTAATGATAGCGTTAATGAATATTGTGAATGCTGACTTGAAATTGAACTAGAAGATGCACTTGATGATGGAAATGTTGAGCAATAATCAACTTGAGAAACATTTAAACTCTTGTATTCCTCAAAAAGCTCACGAATACCTTCTTTCACCTTATCCCCAAAAGTAAGATTATCTGGATACATCTTTTGAATCACCCACCCACCATAATGCAATTTAAATCGGGGATCAAGAATAACTGCATAAAATATGATGAAATTCATTTTCTCATGATTTCCCCAATACTTATTGTATTTATTTCTCATTCTCTTTGTCATTTGACTCAACTCTCCATCATCACTACATTCCTATGTATTCAACAATTTAACCACATCACTAAGTTCATGAAGCACTTGATTTGAAGTCATATATAATGAGCCAGAAATTCACAATGTAAGTTCATAGATTGACCCAAAAACTTTACAAAACGAGAAATATTATTCCAATCTTCCTCACTAGGCAGCCCACCATGATCAACCAGTATGTCAAATTTAAAATGTGGATCTAAATCTTCAAATCTTTCAAAGGCTTTTGCAAGACTCAAAGCTGTATCTAACATTAAATAAGTCGAGTTCCATCTAGTGGGAACATCCAAACATAATAACCTTTTGCTTTCTATCTTTTCCATTTCAACACACTCCTTAAACTTTTTCAACCTACTCGGAGCTTACCTTATATATCTAATAGCTGCTCGAACACAAGTAATGGAAGGACATATCTCTTTTAAACCACCAGACACAACAAGATTTATTATGTGTGCTATACACCTCACATGAAGATACTTACCCCCAAGCAAATTAGTACTCCAATTAGAAAATCTTTTCTTCAAATAACTAACAGCAACATCATTAGAACTCGCATTATCAACAGTAATTGCAAACACATTTTCAATCCCCCAGTCAAGTAAGCATTTTTCCACCACTTTTCCAATCGCCTCACCTTTATGACTATCTATTGGACAAAAATTTAAAATCCTTTTATGTAATACCCAATCATCATCTATTAAATGAGCAGTGAGACACATATAATTAATTTGCTGTTCAGAAGTCCATGAATCAGTGGTAAGACAAATTCTCTTAGATGAATGTTTCAAAAAACCCTTCAATTTTGTCTTTTCTTCCAAATAGATATCATAACAATCCCTTGTAATGGTAGTTCTAGATGGAATTTGGAAAGATGGGCAAGCAACGGACATGAAATGCCTAAATCCTTCTTTTTCAACAAATGAAAATAGTTGCTCATTCACAATAATCATATATGCACAAGCCTTTCAAGTATCAGTATGATTAAACCTCCAAGTAACAACTGAACCGACCTTATCACCGTGTGCAAGAGAGTGTGGTTGTTGTTTTAGTTGGGTTGCATGAGCCTCATTATTGTATGAAATTTTCAAATAGCCTTTCATGTGATTTTTTAGTGAAGTAGTACTATTTATGCTAGGATCAGCTGCATCAGAAAGACTGCAATAGTTGCACCTTGCTTTTTTCTCTCCATATTCAGTTGTATATTTAGTAAAATGTGACCACACAATTGATCGTGGTGCTATTTCCCTTTTTTTCTTAGAACTCCGTTGGCTATTGCTTGAAGTATTAGACCCTTCATGACTTGTTGGATGATCTTGTGAATTACTCCTAGGGATACTATCTACTTGATTTGACATTCTACAACTAAAAATGTAAATAAACTTAGAAGCTGTAAGTAAAAAATGTAAATGATAATCACTAGGCAAACTCTTCAAAGGATCAAGTTCACAAGACAACAAGAGATGGGATGCTAAGATAAATAATGATTAACCAATCCTAACTCAAATGATTCAAGGGGATTTGAAATTCTAGGACTTCATCCCACCAATCTCAAGAGTTATGATATGAAAATTTAATACAAATGAAAGATGCAAGTTAAGAACTCACATAATAAAATGTAAAGTCACTTAAACCCACATTCACACATTGTGTTATATTTTTGCCCACAGCAGAAGAGGGTGACTGAAAAAGTAAGCCTTTAGGAAAACCCAAAGAAAGAGGAAATTAGCAAACAAGAATAAAACATGTAACAGTGTTGGTATTAGTATTTGTGAAACAAAGGCAAACAGCTTAGTCCATCTTGTGGAGGATGTTTTCTTGATTATCTCTTGAATGCAAATGCGATCACCATGTCTCTCCTGCTCAACTTTAGCATATCTGTTCTCTGCTTTTTTCTATTTGCTCCTACTCTTTGTATCTCATATGAAGGTAGCAATCCTCAAGGTAAAGATTATCTAATCAGGGTTATTTTAGCATTTGGATGCTAAAAAATGTTGTGGAAGATTTATTTGCCAGATGATTGATTTTTTCCCCCTTGGGTTTTCAGTTGAAGCTTTGATTTGCTCCTACAATGTTTTTTTTTTTTTTTTGGATTTTCTGAGTTCAACAGTGGAGCTCCGAGTTAAGTTTTATCAGGCGCTTTATCTGGGACAATAGCTAACCTCACGAGCCTTAAGCAAGTGTAAGACAACAGAAGTTAACCCAGGGAATGGCAGACCAGAACAAAGTAATGACAGCTGCTAAGACAGAGGAAGAAAAAGATAGCATTGTAGTTTAGTCTCTGATAACTTCTGATTTGCTAATTGCCAGTGCTACAATTTATTTTCTCTCTAGTCTCTACAATTTCACAACACAACAGAATGATAGAAGAGAGCCAGAGGATCTAAATAGACTAAATTGCTATCAAAATCATGTCTATTTCAAATTCCATACCATCTGAGGAAAGAAAAAAAAGGGAGATTTAGAATATATCATACCTTCTACTGAGCTCACCGATGACACCTTCTGGGTTCTGGGCCTTCTGACAGTGAGGAATGACCGAATGAGGATTGAGGGAGGAGTGACTCTGGCCTTGCTATCCGGAGTGGCTTACACCTCATACAAATGCTGACACATTGTTAACTTGTGGCACCATTACAACAGATTATGGAGGGGAGCCTATTATATACAAGTTTGAACTCGTCTGAAAAAGATGCAGGTGTTGTTAAACGGAAATTGAGATCCAAAAAGAAAGAGGAAAAGGAAAAAATGGAAAAGAAAGAGAATGAAGAGAGAAGGAAATTAGAAGGGCTACCAGTGAACACTAGTCCCTACAAACAGTACAAGGACTTGGAGGATTACAAGATGCAGGGCTAGCTGGCTACGAAGGAGAGCAAAATGGAAGAAGGAAAGAAAAAGGGAAGGGAGTTGGGAGAAGGAGGAGGAGTCGGCTCAGTCAGCAGTGAAAGAGAGACTGAAAGTGTTTAGGGAGTTAGGGTTTTGGTGAGTTTCAATTGATTTCACAATTTTTCTTTTCATTTTTAGTTTTAATTTATTAAAAAATATATATATTTTTTTTATAAAATTCATACTTCGGTTTTTCAACCGAACCGAACTAAAAAATCCTTCTTGAACCGAATCGAACCGAACTGTATCCCTTAAAAAATCGAACCGAACTCATCTATTTGGTTCGGTTTGGTTCGAAAAAATCGGTTCGGACCGTATTTTGAATAGCCCTACTAGCATTAGTGTACAACTAACTTTAACTATTAATCCTGGTGAATCTAATATGGGTAAGCCTCAAGACTAGGTTGATGGTGAAACTTCTGAAGCTATAGCTAAAGTAAAAACATCTATGGTTTGAAATCTTTTTGAAAAAGATAATGATAATGATAGGGTAATATGTAAAATTTGTAGAGTGGTATATGCACATAAGAAGGGAGGAGGGACGAGAATGTTAGTTAGACATATGAAAAAGTCACATAATGATTGGTTAGAAAACTTACTTAAACAATAACAAATCCATATTTTAGGTGGTCAAATTATAAGTAATTTTCAATATGATCATAAAAGAACTAAAACCGGATTTGCTAAAATTCTTGTTAAAACTAAATTACCTTTTAATTTTTTAGAAAATGTACAATATGAATAATTCATGCAACACTATTGCTAACCTGTATGGAAAAAGATTCCTAAAATAATATTAAAAAGTGATATAATAAAGATATATAAAGAGATGAAATAGTATCTTATTACTATGTTTGATTCTTGTAATTGAAAATTTGTTTTTACTTATGATAGTTGGACTACAATTACTAATGAGTCTTATTTGTGCATTACATGTTATTGGATCGATCGTGATTGGTTCGCACAAAAAAAAAAAACTATTTTTTAAAAATTATTTGAATATTCTTATATAGGCACTAGTATTGCTAAAATGATAATACAAACATGTTGTGAATATAAAATATTAAATAAGGTTATTTCTATTTTTTTAAATAATGCTTCAAATAATGATTAAAGAATGATATAAATATGTTGATGATATTGTTAATATAATTAGAAATGTTATTTTATTTATTAAAAATTCTCCAACTAGACTTCAAAATTTTAAGACTTTATACCGAGAATAAGGTTTGTCCTTTAAAAAATTTAGATTGTAAAATTAAATGGAACTCAACTTTTGATATGTTTGAAAGCGTTATACTTTTCAAAATGAACTTATTGAATTTTGTAATAGTAACAATTTTCAATCTCAACTCACTGAAACTCATTTTGAAAATTGTATTGTACTTTTAATATTTTAATTCACTTTTAAAGAAGCAATCGGATTTTTATTGGGATCTTATTATCCCCACACTTGCTAAGGTAGCAAATATTTCTAGTGAATATATGAATCATCCCCAATATGGTAATTTTATAAAAAGTATATTTGAAAAATATAAAAAATATTATAAAGAGATTCTTATTTTATATTTTATGGCATTGCGTTTAGATTCTCAAGTAAAAACTCCTGAATTTCATAGTATTATCAAATATCTTTACGAAACATTAGATTTTGATGAATCTCCAATACTTAAGCAATGTATGATAAAAGATATAAAAGAAAAATGACTAAAACTGTATCCGATATGTATAATTTGTATAAATTTGAGTCTTCTTATTTTAGTTATGCTATTATAAGTAGGGAATGTTCACCATCATCATTTAGCAGTTAATTTCAACCACCATGAATATTGACCTTTTCGATTTCATCAAAATTTAATCCATGGAGTATCATAAAGTGTCAAAGAAGACCATCCACTACCTATAATAAGATGGCAATTTATGAAATGCAACATTCTGTAAAAAAATAAAGATCAACATTTTAACATTTGTGGTTGGTGGAAGGATCATGTAAAGGAATACTCAATTTTATCCAAAATAACACGTGATATTTTGACGCCATCTGTCTCCACACTGCTATCGGAAAATATCTTTAATGAGAGCGCTCAAACAATTGATGAAAGAATATCCCGATTGGCTCCTCATACTTTGGAGATGTTAATGTGTAGCAGTAGTTGGTTTGCAACTGATGATATGATAGCCAATTCATGGATTGTTGATGATTACTCAGATGAAGAATGAGGTGAGCCATATAGTTAGTTTAGTATTTTGAATAATTAGAAATTTAGGAAATGTAATATTATTATGTAATTGTTTAATTTTATTTTTAGGATATTTATTTTATTTTTAAATTTTAATCATTGTAATATTTTAAAGAAGTTTAGGTATCAAATCCATTTATTATATAATCTTTATTTTATTAATTAATATAATCGGTAGGGGTCCAAGCCAAACCACCCATCACTTCACACTACAAAAAAACCCAACAAATACGATGACATCAATTGCGACGAACGTAAAATCATCGCAATAGAGGACTCTTAATGACGATTCTATAGCCGTCGTATTAGACAAACTATATACACCGGTTTGAGAATAACCGTTGTATTTGGTCAAACAAATACGACGACAACAGGGAACCGTCATAAAAAGTCAACCTAATACGACAATTGGTTTAAACCATCGTAAAAATATCTATTTAATATGATGGTTAATTTAAACCATCGTATTATATTATCTATTACGACGGTGTTGCGTAACCGTCGTCTTTGATAGAATAATAATTTTAAATTAAATTGTGGTTGTTTTTTATAAATATCACGTTTTAACAACTGTCGTATTAGGTCAAAATTACCGTAATTTATGCTTTGTATTTTAATTTTTGAAGTAAAAAAAAAATCAATCGAATGTAGTTTGAATTTTATCTAATTCTTTTCAAATTTAGTCACAATAGTTTTGGTAGTGATTTTAATAAATTTAACGATTGATTCGTTAATTTGATATATTTATATTTGTAAATACACTAATTTTTATTACTATGTTATAAGTATTACTGAAAAAATGTGATAAAATAAAACGAATGACTTTCAAATTTGGTCACTAAACTTATTTTAACTTTATAAATATATCTAATAGTTAGATCATTGATTTTGTAATTAAATTTTAGTTTACATCTTTAATTTTCTTATATTTATATTAAAGATCTAGTTTGAATTTCATTTTGTTAGTTATTCTATGGTATGTTTGTGTATGTGTGTGTGTGTGCGCTTTTATACATTATAACATATCCTTATTAATTAGTGAGTATTAGATTAATATGTTCCATTCATCCATAAATAACTGTCTTAATTTTCTTTTTAATTTGTCAAAAAATAACTGTCCACTTTCAAAATGTAGATTGTATTTAATTATTTTTTTTCTAATTTTACCCTTGGCATAATTTTCGAAGGGTGTAATGGACATTTTAATCGTTTTTTTTTCTATAAAATTTTATAATTCCTTAATATGTATAATTTTTATAATTAGGCCAATTATTGGTGAATGGATGGAGTACATAATATGAAAAATTTTAATTACAAACATACATATGCATGCATGTGTGCATATCTATGTAATATAGTATAATAAATATTGTAAAAGTAAAGTTAATGTAATTTTATTTGTCATATTAGTACATATATATATATATATATATATATATATATATGTATATATATAAATAAAACACTAATTAAAATTTATTTTTAATTTTTTAAAAAATATTGTAACAGTGTACGACGATTATTTAACTATTGTATTATATTGAACTAATACGACAGTTAATCATAACCATCGTATTAGTTCAATTTAATACGACGATTATCAGTAATCGTCGTATTAAATTATCCTAAGTGATATTTAATACGATGGTTAAGTATAATCGTCGTATATGGTTTGTTCTAATACTCCTCCCAGATTTCTTCTTCATTTTTTACCATTCTTGTGCGGCAGCCTATGTTTTTTGGTGTTCTTCACTGGCGTTCGTTGTTCTTCTCCGGCGGCTTGATTAGCTATTCTTCATCAGCACCAGACTGCCTCTCTGGTGCAGGGCTCTTATTTCAGCCGTCTCCTGGCTCTCTTCTCAGTCGCATTTTACCCAACTCCGCCTCCACATTTCAGCCGCCTCCGCATATAATTGTATGTCCTTCAAATCTGAATCTTATAAGTAGACTTCTAGAATATGTTGTGCATATTCTTCCATTCTAGATCTTCTGGTCATTTGGCTACTGAAATTCTTAGTTCAATTAGAAGAGGTTTTGTAGATCAATGTGAAAGAATCAGACAATTTTCACTGTGCATTTTTGTTTCTTTTGATATATTCAGAACTTAATTTTAAGTTAAATATTTGACATTAAGCTTTATTCAATTGATTTGAATATGCATCTTTTAAGTGGTTTAGTGATTGCTTTAATGGAACTTGTGAGTTTCTCTAATAATAATGAGCATTTGAACATACACAAACATAAATGAAAATCTTGGCACAATATGGTTTTTTATCTTTAGGAATGAAGGATGAAAGAAGGGAATGGTAATATAAAAGGAAAAGAATGACATATTAGTTGATTACTTGATGTATGGAGATGTAGTATAAGAAATGATTTAGTTTGAAGGGAATTTAAGAAGAGAACAGAATAGCCTTGCGGATTTTTCACAAATGAAATAAGGGAAAGAAAGTAGAAGAAAGAAATACCATAAATTAGATCAAGGAAGAAGCCATGAAACATAAGACTTGGTCTTGGCCTCACTTTAGGTGAAATCAGTGAGGTAACGGAGAAATCGTGAAAGGGGATTATTGATAATTAAAGCTTTTTGTGAGTCCATCAGTTTTCCAAAATTTGTTTTAACTTTCTATTATATTTAGACATAAACTTTTTACTTAATTGATTTAGACATAAACATTGTGTTAGTCCCTTTATTTGACAAACCTCGTTTTGATATGTGATTTTCCATTACTTTATAATATGAGCATTTCTATTTAATATCATGTATATTTTTCAGTTTCTGGATTTACTAACAACATTTTAACATGTGATTTTCCATTATGTTTGAATACGCATTTTTTTCATCATGTAAAAATGATTGAAGGTTGTAGACTTATATGAGTTCTACTGTTTTACATATAACACATTGTCAACTAGTTTCTTAAAGGCTTGAACTCATGAACTCTTTTCAAAATAATGGAACCTGTGAGTTTCTCTAATAATAATGAGCATTTGAACATACACAAGCACGGATGAAAATCTTGGCACAATATGGCTTTCTTGTTGGAATGGAAACATGTGTTTTGTGGCGTGCGTGCTTAAGTGCACTTTGTCCCCTCCTTTACAACAGAGACAATCTCAATATTTGATCCTACGGTTATGCATACTATATTCTCTTGTCTATGTTGTCTCTCTCATGAGGAACCTTCCATCTCTATGAAGCATGTGATTAATATAATGATATATATATTCTGTATTGTGATTTTCCATTATATTTGTTGGATAGTGTTTTGGAAGTGGACCTAGGTGGATAAGATAGAGGTTTAATTGGAAGTTTGTGATAAACACGATTATGTAAGATCTACTGTGATTATGCGATTTTATATCTGAGATTCATGAAGAATTGATGATGGCATGATTGGATGGTTTTATGAGTTTTTTGTTGGTTGAATTGTATAATTGCGCATTTTGAGGTGGCCTAGTGTCTGAAAAATATTCATTTTATAGAGGAAACTTTGTCAAAAATTTTTCAAATTTTTTTTACAAAGAATCTGAATAAAATAGTTTTATGAGAATATTTTTTATAAATAATTCTTACCCCATGAGAATAATTTTTTAGAAATATTTTAATATGTTTACTAAATGAAATTTCATTTCCATTCATTCTTGAATATGTTTATCATAACGAAACTTGTAGATTGACCGAAAATATGGATAAATGAATAGGAAGATGGACCGATCGTGGATTAACTTACGAGACTGTTTAGGTGATGAATATAATAAGGGTTTGGATGCCTTTGTAGAATTTGTGTTAAGAGACAAACCTAATGGATCCAAAATCCATTGTCCTTGTATGAAGTGCCATAATAGGTATCTTTATAATACAATAGATGTCAAACAACATTGCCAAATGTGGGGTTTCATGCGTTGGTACAAAAAGTGGAGTGTTCATGGGGAAACATACTTATCTTCTCGAAATACGCCTAGCAACATTCCTTCGACTAAAAATGAACAAGAGGATGATACGATTGGGATGCTTCAAGATATTGGTGGCGTTAGTGACTTTGATAATGCAACTGAAGAGCTTGAAGATTTGAGAGAGATACACGAATTGTTAGATGAGGCTAATATAGAATTGTATTTAGGTTGTACTAAGTTTTCTTTACTTTCATTCATTATGAGATTATTACATTTAAAAGTCCTGAATGAGTGATCGAACAAGTCTGTTGATACGCTACTTGAGATTCTAATGGATGCTTTTAGTGACATGGGAGTGAAAATTGCCAAGAATTACTATGAGGCTAGTAAGATAACGAATGTATTAGGAATGGAATGCAAAGCTTGGGATGCTTGTCCAAATAATTGCATAATATACCGAGGAGAAAATGAGGCCGCACAACTTTGTGAGGTATGCAATGCTCCGAGGTACAAGAAAGAGGGTAGTACAATTGCATGCAAGCGTGTTAGGTGTTTTCCGTTGACTCCGAGGTTGAAGCGATTGTTCATGTCATGCAAAATTGCATCCCTTATGAGGTGGTATCAAGAATGTCGTATGGAAGATGGAGTTTATAGATACTCAACTGATTCTATCCCTTAGAGAAAGTTTGATGAGTCGCATTTGGAATTTGCAAGTGACTGTCAAAATGTTAGACTTGGATTGGCTTCGGATGGATTTAGTCCGTTTTCAAATATGTACATACCACATAGTACTTGGCTTGTTGTTTTAATACTATATAATTTGCCACACCTATACCTCCATCTAGTACTTCTACGACATCTCCTAGTGTTGGTTCCACTTCTCGACATGTTGGATCATGTGATCCAGACGAGCCTGTCCATCATGAGTGGCATTTTGATTTCCTACTTGATTGTATTTGTACTACTGCTTTTGTTCGATTTTTTGACATTTCCTATTTCTCATACATATACTACTACCTTTTTTTGGGACTTGGTAGATTATATTTATGATTTGTGTATTGAGGATATTGTTTTTGAGTTGTTTGACAATGAGGAGATTGTGTTTTATTATATTTGGTGTTGAATGAATTGATTTTTTTGTGTTTGGTTTGAAATTGTACGTGTACAGGATCCCATACAAATAAAAAATGCTTTACAAAAAAAAAGAGCATAATACGACGGCTATTTGATATGGTATCATCAAATACGACGGCCAACAGCGGTCGTATTTGCTTCTCACATAGACACATACGACGGCTTAAAACTGTCGTATTTGATAACAAATATGACGGTTAGACGCCGTCGTTTTTGGTATCACAAATATGATGGTTCAAAGCCATTGTATTTGTTAACCAAATACAAATGACGGTGTCTAGCCGTCGTATTTGTTAATCAAATACGACGATTTTTCAAACCGTATCCAAAAACCTTCCGCTAAGCAAAAACAACCGCTTACTCGAACCGTCGTATTAGCCTAATATGACGGTTTTGTAACCGTTGCCAAACAAAAGCGACGATATTAATTATAACGGCTAAATAACCGTCGTTTAGCCGCCGTATTTGGCAAATATGATGGCTATAGTGTTAAATACGACGACTATTGAGCCGTCGTATTTGTCCCTTATTTTAGTAGTGTCAAGGTGACTTTTTTAATATTTTAAATAATTATATTATTTAAGTAATAGTAAAAAATTACAAAATAAAAGTATATTAAAATATTTTAAATTGAATTAAGGGGAAAAAATAAAGAAGGAGAGAGAGGAGAAACCCAGGACCGCACTCGCCCCGCTGCAGACCTCACTGGCCTAGGGCCATAGCCGTGTTGGGCCTAGGGTTTCTGGCCCTATGCTTAGCCCGGCCCATCAATTTGTGGGACCAGCCTAGCACGACTTGAAATCATGCGGGCCGGTCCACCTTCTATCACTAGCCACTCCTGTTCTCTTAAAGTTTTTAAAAAATTCTTTTAAATTTTAACTTTCGTATGATAATATTATCTTCTAATATGTCATTTTCTATAATTTGCTCTATAACCTCAAATTTTTAATTTTATCCTTATTACTAACCTTATATTATTGAGAAGAAAGAAAATAAGGAAGAAGAGACGACTTGGTGGTGGTGATAGCCAACAATGGAGATGGAAGTGGTATTGCTTGTGGCATTGGTGCCGTTCGTGGAGGTTAGAAGTGCGAGTGAGTGTTGAGAAGAAGATAGGAGTTACGAACTTCTTTTGTGATAAGGATATAATGGACTTTTTAAAATTAACAATAGTGACATTTATCTTATTAATAAATGACTACTAACTCTTACTAACAATAAAAGGGTTAATTACCAAAAACACTTTATACTTTAGGGTTATTTTGAATTTGCCCCCATAAAAAAATTATACCAATATCACCCTTCAATTGAATTTTCGTCAAAGTCATTTAGATGTCTACAAGTGCATGCAAAACTCGTATTTTAGATTTTTATTCTCTTTGAATGGATGGATTCAAGTTTGAATCTTTCTAAAAATAGGACTTGATAGAGTTTAATTTTACTGTATGCTAAGCTCTAATCAAATTGTTAAGGAATTTTGAAAACTTTTGCAGGATTCAGAGGCTAATCCATGATGGGCCTTTAGGCTCATTGAGATTGGAAAGTTGGCCTCAGTGTGAATCCTACCTGATGGGAAAGATGACCAAGAGGTCATTTACACCAAAGGCAGATAGAGCCAAGGAGGTGTTGAGTCTTGTTCACACTGATGTGTGTGGTTCGTTGTCTACACCAACTAGAGGAGGTTTTGAGTACTTCATCACTTTCACGGATAATTGTACGAGGTATGGTTACATTTACCTGATGAGACGCAAGTCTGACTCTTTTGACAAGTTCAAGGAGTTTAAGGCTGAAGTGGAGCGTCGGACAGGTAAATTAATCAAAACCTTACGATCGGATCGTGGTGGAGAGTACCTCCTAGGTGAATTCAAGGACTACATGGTACATCATGGGATAGTATCCTAGCTCTCTGCGCCGGGAACACCCTAGCAGAACGGAGTAGCTGAGAGAAGGAATAGGACATTGATGGAAATGGTCCGAAGTATGATGTCTCATGCTACTCTTCCAGTGTCCTTTTGGGGATATGCCCTGGAAATATCGGCATATATTCTGAACTTGGTGCCTTTCAAGTCAGTACCTAGGACTCCCTATGAGATGTGGACTGGGCGTAAGCTAAGTCTGAATCATCTTAGGATTTGGGGATGTCCAACTTATGTACTGATCAAAGGAGACAAGTTGGAACCATGATCAGAATTATGCTATTTTGTTGGGTATCCAAAAGGGACAAAAGGAGGTTACTTTTATCATCCTAAGGAGCAGAAGGTACTAGTCAGTACCAATGCTAGATACTTGAAAGATGATCAAAGTACTTCCACTAAAGGTTCAACGAGGTTGGAACTTGAGGAGAAATTATCTACGGAATCAACTTCTTCTGACCCGATTGTGGGACAAGAAGAGGTACAATCTCAAGAGCCTGTGCAAATGGAGCCTCATCGTAGTGGGAGAGTGTCTAGGGTTCCGGATAGATGGACTGGAGAAGCCTTTGAGCTGGTCTCCGACCATTAGGAACAAGACCCCACTAGATACGTGGAGGCTATTGCTAATGTCGATGCAAATCTGTGGCATGAAGCAATGAAAGCCGAGATTGAGTCTATGTACCTCAATCAAGTTTGGGATCTTGTAGCTTCACTTGAGGGGATAAAACCCATTGGGTGCAAGTAGGTATACAAGAGAAAGAGAGGAGCGGATGGGAAGGTGGAAACCTTCAAAGCTAGGTTTGTGGCGAAATGGAATACTCAGAAAGAGGGAATCGACTATGAGGAAACCTTTTCCACGGTAGCCATGCTTAAATCTATTCGCATCCTCCTTGCCATCGCATGTCACTATGACTACAAGATATGGCAAATGGATGTCAAGACGGCATTTTTAAATGGCCATCTTAGCGAAGACATCTATATGTCTCAACCGGAAGGCTTCATTGCTGAAGGCCAGGAACACATGGTTTGCAAGCTTAAGAAGTCCATTTATGGACTTAAGCAGGCATCGAGATTATGGAACATTCGTTTTGATGAGACTGTAAAGTCTTATGATTTTATTAAAAACGAAGATGAACTATGCGTGTACAGGAAACTTGAAGGCATTAATGTGATTTTTCTTGTCCTGTATGTGGATGACATTCTACTCATTGGAAATGATGTAGGGACATTGTCATCTACAAAGGTTTGGCTGTCTAGTCAATTCAGTATGAAGGACTTGGGAGAAGCCAGCTACATTCTCGGGATTAGACTTCTTAAAAATAGGAAGCAGAGAATGTTAGGGTTGTCCCAAGCGACATACATTGACAAGATGCTGGCCAAGTACAGTATGGACTCATGCAAGGGAGCTTTAATCCCTTGCAGACATGGGTTGTCTTTTTCTTCGAAGGATTGTCCTAAGTCTCAAGAAGAAAATGACAGAATGAGTAGGATTCCCTACGCTTCGGTTGTGGGAAGTCTCATGTACGCCATGCTGTGTACTAGGCCAGATATCTGCTTTTCCGTGGGCTTAGTTAGCAGATATCAGTCAGACCCATGGGAGGTTCATTAGCAAGCTGTAAAGCATATTCTCAAGTACCTCAAGGGAACGAGAGATTATATGCTGGTTTACAGGGCTGATGATTTGGTTCCTACAGGATACATAGACTCAGATTTCCAGGCGGATAAGGATGAGAGAAAATTCACTAGTGGATATGTCTTCACCTTGTCTGGAGGAGCAATTTCATGGAGGAGTATTAAGTAGTCTTGTATTGCTTACTCAACCATGGAAGCTGAGTATGTGACTGCTTCGGAGGTGTTCAAGGAAGTAGTTTGGCTCCGGAAGTTTCTTTCAGAACTTGGAGTTGTACCATATTTGGATAGGCCGATTGTGATGTATTGCGATAACACTGGAGCAGTATCGCAATCTAAAGAGCCTCGGAATCACAAGAAGGGGAAACACATCGAGAGGAAGTACCACCTGATTCGGGATTTCATCCAGAGACGGGAAGTCGTGGTGGAACATATTACTTCAGAAAACAATCTAGCGGATCCATTCACCAAGCCTTTGGCTGAGAGAGTCTTCAAGAGACACTTAGACGCCATAGGGGTGGGCACCTATGGACTTACCTAGTCTTAGAGTGCAAGTGGGAGGTTGTTGGATTGTATGCCCTCTTAGACTAGGTTTCTGATATAAAATCGAATATTTTAATAAAAAAATTTATTTTCAGAAATTGTTTGTGAATTTACTATTTGTTTGTGCACGATTTTCGTTTGGAACAGACCCATTGTGTTTAAATAAGTGATCCATGTGAATGGTGGTCTTTCACAGTAAGGTATGGATCACGGGTTATTTAACACATAAACATTTGTTCTTAACCTATTGATGAGACTAGGAACCTCATCATGTTTAGGTTATTATGTTATGAATTCCAAATGGGGAATGGCTTACCTTTAGCCAGTGAGTAGTCCACTCACTTCATGACATAATCGTATTTCGAATACGTAGGATAGGACCTGTAGTAGTGGTTTCTAAAAGTACTATATGATAGAAATCTAGATTACTACCGCTACAGCATGGACTAGTACTTTACGACTTGAGTATGAGTTGGTGGTCTGGCGAAGCTGGAAGCATATACTTTGATTTGCTATAGTTGAGGTTCTATCGTAGGGCCAATATACTTGCATGTTGGGTATGCGTGACTAGTTAGTTAAAACAGACTTGTACAAGATAGTTTCTGCACTATATCGCCCCTTGTGGTTGTCCGAATGGTCTATAATGTCCAGGGCCCTGGGAAACATGACTTGGATGTTTGCTTTAGGGTAGCTCTCTTAGAAAGCGGAAACACTCCAGGAAGTCGTGGATCATTGGACTAGAAGCCTAAGGATGGTAGATGTCATTTAGAGGGGTGTTAGTACACTTCTTCCTTTCTAAATGTATGGCGATGTGTAGAGGGGTATTTTAGTCATTTCACCTGTAGGTCGGAGACTTTGCTAATGCAGCATTGTCCTTGGGGTCAATATTTCCTTATGGTGATATTAGGAAATATTTAAAATGCAAAATACAGCTATTTATATAGCAGGGGTATTTTGGTCATTTTAGAAGTCAAGGCGATGTGTCTTTTTGGTCATCGGAATAGCCCGTAAGTCCTAACTAATTTTAGATTGAGGAATTGGTCTTAGTTCAAGAGGATTTTATTTTATTTTATTATAGTTGATTTTATTCAGGAAGTCTAATTTATTATTGGACTGGAATAAAATAAATAAATTAATTAAAATAGGAGTTGAGAGAAATTTAATTATCTAGTTTAATTGGTTAATTAATTATTCAGGGCCTAGGTCCAGTATGAATAATTAAGAAATTAACCTGGGCTTAAACTAGGGGAAATAATTAATGTTTAATTATTTATTGGGTTATTTATATAGGCCCAAGAAATAAATAATTAAAGATTAATTATTATGATTCATTTGGGCTCATTAATTATTTATTGGGTTGTTTATATAAGCCCAGAAAATAAATAATTAATGTTTATTATTTTGGGCCTTTTGGGTCCAAGAGAAATAATAAATATTATTTTGGCCCAATAGCTTGGACCTTAGGGTTTTTTCTAGATACGGTTAAGAGGGGTTTAGGGTTAGGCCAAACTGATTCTCAAGATAACATCCGGGTGTTTTGAAATATGAAATCCCGGGGATATGTTTATCAGAGAACGAGAGACCTAATTTTGGCTAACTAATAAACAACTCTCTGGAAAAAGAAAAACCCTAGTTTCCCCTAGGCATACTGAGACTCACGCTATTCACTCTAGCTCTCACGTCTCTCTCTTTCTCTGGTTTCTCCTTAGAGCTTTGCTAACCAATAGCAAGTGAACCAAGGAGAATTGAGACCGTTCCTCTTCACCATAGTGTTCACCAACTAGAGGTTAGGCAGAGGAATATTCCGAGAGCTGGAAAGCTTGGCGTTGATGCAAACAAGGCGAAGCAGAAGGCTAGCGGGTGTTCAACCGGAAGCTTCTTCAAGTGGGCGAAGCGAGGCGATTCCAGTCGTTCAATCCACTCCTACTCAACCTAGAAGGGTTAAGGAGTGCAAAGGTATGATCTTCACGCTTCCGTGTGGCCTCTAAGGCTTGCGGTTTATTTTTCTCTCCGTTTTTTTAAACCGTGCATGCTCCCCTGTTTCACGTCTCCCTCAGATTTCAGAGGTCTTTCAAGGCTGGTTTCCAACCTTCTTTATGGAGGAAATATGTGGCTAAGGTGCTGGGAGAAAATTGGAAGAAAACAGCTTGGTTTAAGCTCACCTAAGTTGCGAATTTGCCCAGAAAATTTTCTGGTTTAGACAGCATTTGTGTAGTCTGAATTTGGCCATAAAATTTCAGATTCCAAGTTGGTCAAGAGGGCTATTTTCTGTCAGCATTTGGGAGGGAATGATGGCTGAAAATTTCGACACCTTGAATGCACAAGAAGCTGGAAAAATTCCAGATTACTTCATGAAGAAAATGAACATGGCTAGAGTGGGGTTTTGAAGGTTCAACCATGGAGTTTAATCTCTTGGGAACCTTCCCCAACTCCTACCCATTTTCGGTCCATAAGATCTTACACTTAGACATTTTTGAACCTTCAAAGCCACAGCACTTTATGGAAATTTTCTGGAATGAAATTGGCTAGAACAAATTGACCAACCTAATGAATTGAGAAGTAGGAAAACTAAGGATCAAGAAGGGTATGAATTCCCTTGGGAATTTTTGTAGGGCATAAGAGTGGGATTAGGATACTCCTATCATGCCTCCCCTAGGACATCACCTCTACTCTTCTCTAAAGTACACAAGGCCAAAAATTCAACCTTCCCAAACAAAAATAAAATTTAATCATGCTAAAGCTCCAATGATAGAATTTGAACCCAAGACCTCAAGAATTAATTCCAAAGCTCTAACCACTAAACCACAACAACTCTTATTCTTATTTTCTCTCTAAAATAATTTTCCTATTTAATCCTCAAGCTATCTCCCTATTTTCACATCAAGCAAAAATTACCATTTTGCCCTTCATACTCAATAAACATAATGAATCTTTCGAGACTATAATACACAAATCCAAAGCACATAAAACCATATAAAAATATATTTAAACATGTAAATAAATATGATATGCATCCCAACCCTCTTACTCTAAGGTTGGTTTCGATTGGGGTTTCACAGTATATCTCACGACTACTTGTATGAAATTATTATTCGAGAAGTTCTTGACCAAGGTGACTATGTATTGGAAATAATTCCAATTGATACACAAGTTAAGTAATTGATTCTGAAACAAATACTAATAAATTCGAGTTAGAATTAATTATATTCTAGTAAGAATTGACACTAATTTCATACTCTAAAACAAAATGAGATATAGAATAATGAAAGTAGTTTATTGCACTGATATTTTGCTATTGAAAGGTTTATGTTAAGCCACTTGACTTTTTAGACTATTGAATGTTCATGATGTATTGTAAGATGCCACTCATGATCTGCTAAATATAAATTTATTAATTAGAGAATTAATAAATTAATAATTAATAAGTTAACTTTAATTATTAATGATTATTAATTTTATAGTGATTAGAATTAATTCATATTTTGCTACCAATAGACCGAAAAACCTAATAAGTTATATACAATAGAGGAATTGATACTCAAGATATTATATGATAATATTTAGGATTAATTTGTGAGAAGAAATAAAAATTATAAGCTAATTATAAAATATTATAATTAGTTAGATGAAATTATAATTATTTAAAAATTTATTGTTGAATTATAAACTTGTTATAATTCAAGAAGTCTAATTACAATTATATAAACTCAAAACTCACAATTAAAGAAAAGGGATTATTAATATATTTGTTTCCTAAAAACTTTTAGGAAACAAAAAGAATGGCTGCGTGTTTCTTGTTTGAATTAGGTTCACATATACATGCTATATTATATAGCATTGTTGTTGTGTAGTATTTTTGGTGAATTCGTTTGAGTTCTTGAAATTCTTCAAAACCGAAACCAATTGAAGAATTCGTTGATTGTGAAGGCAATCACAACCCATATAAACATTCATATACGCAGCCAATTTCCTTTTCTTTTGATTTCTTTTGCAAAATAATTTCCATAGAGTCCTCAATAAATTTTTCTAACAGAAAATTTTGGTGAGTTTTGATTACATCATCGTGTGGATCAATATTAAACAAATTTCTACGCTTAGAATTTAGTGGTTCGTACTTGAACATATATTAAGGATCTCGCATGTGAGAAATAATTTTAAAAGTTGCGTTTTCGAGGTAACTAAATTTTTTTCCTTCTCTTAACCCGTTTAATTACATACGAGTGATCATATTACGTGAATTTTGTTTTAATTTTCATTACGTATAAACTGGTTTGCATTATGAAATTGTTTCATAAATTTTCGGTGGTTTTGAAATTGTTTCAAAATAAATTCGGGTTCGTGAAAATTGTTTCATGAAAATTTTGATTTTGAAAAATGTCATTTTTGTGCGTTGTTGTTGTTGTTGTTGTTGTTGTTGTTGTTGTTGTTATTGTTATTATTATTATTATTATTATTATTATTACTGAAATTGATTTCAGAAAAAGAATTTACGAAATATTTAGAAATTATTTCTAAAAATTAATAATAGTAGGAATTAGAAAATTGTTTTTATATAAACAATATATATATATATATATATATATATATATATATATAGTTTGTTTATCTGAAAAAAATTTTCAGCGAGAAAAGGAAAAAAAAATATAGGAAATTGTTTCCAATTGATGAATTTGGAATTGATTCAAATTGCTCAAACCGAGAGTGTTTCCAATTTGATTGGAAGTTGTTGAAACATTCAGCCATTGGAAATTGTTTCCAGAAAAATTTAAAGAAAGGGAGGTTGCTTTGCAAGTGCATGTTGGTGGTGCTTTTTTTATATATACTAGGAAAAATTATCTTGCACAAGGGGCGAGCTTGAGTACCTGCAAGAGTAAGATATTAGTACAAAATATAATAGCTTATAATAAAATATAGAAGTAACACTTTTATATATTAATATATGGGTTCAAATATTTACAATACTTTTAATATTAAGTTGTGAAAATCTCTCATCCACAAAATTTCACATGGTTTCATAATATATTTTGGTTAAAATAGTTGCGTCTTCTACCCCTGCAATGGAGGGGCATATTAAAAAAGGAGAAAATTCAGCACAACATTTTAGAGTACCAAAACTAAGCCTGGTAACATCAACCTCATCGTGCACTTTCCTTTTGCTAGTCACTTACTTAAGCATCCCCTTCCTCATTCTATCATGAGTGAGGAAATTCTCAATAGCAGCCCACTTGAGCTCCTGTTCATCATCATCATCATCTCTTTCTCTCTTATTATTATTCCTTTCAAACACAACCCGAGACCCTTGCAATGCCTCCTTCAGTCTCTGTGAATTCCAAGTCCTGATACTCATCCTTCTTGTCAAATCTGCCTCCAAAAAAGCTGCATTTTTTGTTTTTGAGCTCCCACTAATACACCAAACACAGAATCACAATAATCCCAATTCTTTAAACATCAAAATCAAGATTAACATAATGAAATCTCAGCCAAAAACTAAGAACAAAAACTAAAGTCTAATGTAGAATGCTTTCGCTTTTAAATGAAGAAAGAATAAATTTTTAGTTGCATGTAGATGCTGAAGTAGAACTTCTATTTTTTCTGAAACGAGAAGAAACAAGAAAGTGTAGTTGCTACAAATTTTCAGTAAAGGGGTTTATATGTGATGCGGGTTTTTATGAAGCGATTGAGGCCAAGCATTATGCAACAGCTTAGAAAATTGTAAGGTCACCTCGGCATGGAATACATATGGTGAGCTACAACAATGGTTAAGGAGCCTAACATAGCTAGGTTAAGACATAATTGAGCATGCCATGACGTTGTTAGGATCTCATATAACCCTTTATGACCCTGACCTGTAAATGGACCCTTGTGAGCTTCTAAAATATCTTTGAGACCATGACCAATGCCCCAGTTGGTCCTATACATGTGACTTGAAAATGTGTGTATAGCCAATAGCTTAATTCCATTTGCAACATAAAAACCAAACACCAAAAAGAGATTACCAGAGCCTAAAATAGTAGATGAATAACATACATTCTCTAATTGAAGATAATCCAAAAGAGTAAATCTGCCAATGGCATAAAAAATTATAAGCAAGTATCAGTAGCATATTACTCGCATCAAAGCTAGCAACCATATGTGAGAAACCACCTCCGGCATCCTAAAGTTCAGCCCATGGCCAACCAACCCCCCAAATCCACCGACGAACACCCCACCCCACCCCCCACCGGCAACCTTTTTCTCCCAAATTCACAAAAAGAAACAAATTTTAAAATAAAGTAAGGTAACAAATTTTAGAATAAAATAAAGTTTAAAAAGATAATCCCAAGAGATGATGAAAATGTCACTAAAAACAACAGAAAAATTAAAAGAAATGCAGACCAAGAAAGCAACATGGTTAGTTGAACGCAACAACAGATTTAGATTGCACACAACACTAAACAAATTGCACAAAACCCTAAAAGCTATAGCGCACATATTCTAGTTCCAAAACCTTTTCCCCCAAATGAATTCTCATTTTGTCTCAAGCATAAAAGACTGAAGTTACGACAAAATTCAACCTTTGAAGATATTAAACAGGAAATTCTGGGCTTAGAGAAGGCAAGAAAGCAAATAAGCATATTATTTCTAATTCCCAGCATCAACTATTATGATCTAAACCCGTTTCAAATAAGGAAATATCACTGATGAATTTCTAATGAATTTGAACAAACATTACGATTGAAGCCCAATTCAAAACCACTGTAAAAACATAAAATTTAAATGATAAGTAAAATATATTTTTAAAAAAATCTCACACAAAAATGAAAAATTGAGTTTAGGATAAACCTTTAGAAGACAAATCGGATCAATAATCAGACTCTAGTAGATTATTAAGTTGAGCAAAACAGCAGATAGCCAAGAACTCTAAACTGCCAAAGAATTTATAAGCAGTTGATCTGTAAACTAATAAGTTAAGAAAGTGTATTGGTATATGTTCTTAGGGAACTATCTTGCGGAGTTGATAAAACCTGTCTTGCAGTACCTTAAGGAGGCTTCATGAACTAGAAAGGGGAGCCCACTGTTTTTGAAGACGAGTTTCTGTATTGCATTTTGGCCAACATTTTTTTGGTTTGCTGCGTGCGGAGGATTGGTTTGGTTGGCCTAGTGAAAAGACAAATATGCCCCTACGACGCTAAAAAAATGCTTGAATTTCTTCAAGGGTACGCCCTTTGGTCTCAAGAACAAGCTTCCAAACAAAGAGAACTGTAAGGCCACTGATAATTGAAAAAAACAAGAATGTCCCTGAAACAAAAGAGAAATAGAACTATTACAATGGAGTTTGCGTATTGAAAGGGTGGAAGATTGATAACCTAAAAAGGGCATCAATTTCTTAAGAGATCCATTCTGTTAGGAAATTAAAGGAATATGAAATAATCTAAGAACCAAGCCAGTTGACTATTGTCACAAGGCTTCCAGCTAGGCCTTCACATTGATGGGAAATACCTGAAAGGAAACTATAAATTTTAGGCTACTTTGAATTCATTTACTTTGTAAGTTTTCTATTTCCATAAGAATTAGTGTGGTCGATTAGGCCATAGAAGCTCTTGTGAATTTAACTTCAATGGCATACCTCTGACATTATAACCTAGGGAATGGCTCTAACACCTATCGAGAAGGAACCTATAAATATCTGATGAAAGTATAGGATATAGTAGTTTAGTAGCCATTTTCATAGGTGAGTACAAAAAAATTAGCATTAGGGAAACTGAATTACCAATACACCAAGAAATGTTAGAAAGGGACTGGACTTCCATACTTAAAGGTCCTGTTTCATGGAAATACATCCACTTAGAACTTAAATTTTGAAGATCGAGTGCTAAATAATAATTCAAATTCTGATGAACCCTGACATTCAATAGAAAAGGATAACATAGATAATTTATTGTACTCCTATAACTTTGCTGATGTTCATTAGACCTATAATTTCCCTAATTTTGTCATAAATAGCATATCCATGAATGAATCAGATAAGGGGAGAAAATCATCAATGTAGCACCACCTGTAAGAAGAATGACAATGCTATTAAGAAACAACCCAAGTATGTTCCTGCTGCAAAAACCTGCATTAAAGACAAATATGGTTAGTAAATCTTGATTTCCTCTGCAGTCTGCAAATGAAATGTTTGAAAATTTTAGATTTACCATTAGTAGTGGTCTTCTTCCTGATTTATCCATTAAGAGAGTGTCCACTACTTGCATTGGAACATGCTGAAGTCTAAAATGTGGGTAATCTGTGGAATAGAATCACATAATTGAGCACAGATGGAAAGTTAGAAAACCTGAACAGCAACCATCGCTAAAGTACCAGTGTTGCCTAAAAAACCTGTCACATTCCCAGTTACTAATGTCCTAATAGTATTTCTAACCCTCAAGAAGGAAAACCAGAGGCATAATTTTGCAATAAAATTCATAGGTCTTCCTAAATCAATCCATAAAAAGCAAAAGAATAAGATACTTGTAACATGCCATTAAAAAAATGTCATGCTATACCAATATTCTCTAGGAAAATGATGAAACAGATTCATTTCATTATTTCTCCTAAAAGTTAATCCCACAAAAATCAACATAAGAATAACCAGCAATATTCTTTCGAAAAGGCAACAGAAAAATGGTAGGAATTGCCCTGATGTTCTATATTTTTTGGACTTGACATACTTCCACTGCACACACAAATATATATTCCACGAAAAGATTACAGCGAAAAGCATGAACATCAAAGCCCTGGATCATTGTCACTAAAATTTGAAAAACACTCAAAACTCACATGAACAGCAATTCAGAAACCAATCTAATCTCGAAACCAAAAAGGAGTAAAACAGAAGCCCAAAAAAAATTATTGAATTTTAAGTAGAAACGGATTAGACCAAAACTAATCACAGATTTCACTTCTTCCTTTATCTCAAATCATACTAACAACCAAAGCAAGTATAAATCCATCAATGTAGCACTAATCTTTCTTTACTCATCATACATGGTGAGTAAGTAGTTTATAATCTGCACAATGAATGGTATATAACTTCCACATTCCTATTACCGAACAATTTCAGAAATATAGAACAAGAAAGGAAAGCCTAAGAAATGCAGGAGCAAGAATCAGATAACTACATTCCAACCTAAAAACTAACAACAGCATGAATTTTTACATGGATCTTGTGTAAACTGAAGGCAAGAAATCACATTTAATCACACCCAATAGCGAGATGAAAAAGCAACACATCAATGGTATTTCTCTTTCTTGATTTCTTTAATAAAGTAATATAGCCACAATAAATTTCAATATTTCAAAAAGGCTAAAGAAATACCAATTCGAACTTAATAGCCCGGTCCATAGTCCCAACCTCAGCACTATGCAACACTAATGAACTCCAGTTGCTAAGAGATCAACATAATTGGATCAGTTCCATCACAAGTTCCCTTTGCCTCATCTATTTGAGCTAGAATATCTGTGTTCCACACTCCAAATAAGCACTCAATCAATACTTACACAAGTTCCTCTCTTCTTCTTTTTAGAGTCAAAGGGAATTTGTAAACAAAATTTAAAAGAACTTACTGGTGACCAGTGCTGATCAAAGTACTCTGTAGGTGTATTGGAAAGCATAATAATGAAAAGCTAAGGGAAATACCTCAATTTGCTTCTTATAGCTATATGCAAGATGGTGTTACCATCAAAGTCTTTCTAATTTACCAAATCTCTCTCTTTCTTAATCGATTCTATCAGCAACTTCAAAACCTCCAACCTGTTATTCTTGACACAGAGGTGCAACACCGTCTCCCCTCGGTCAGTCAACACGCAGGTGCTCTCGGACTTCACTCGGATCAACTCAGACACCATCCCAACTCTTCATTTGATAACCGCAACATGCAGAGCAGTCCTCCCATCCAAATTCCTCACCAAGCCCACATCAACATCAGCTTTGAGAAGCTCCTTCACGATATTCAGGTGCCTTTTCCTAGCAGCCAGGTGAAGAGGTGAACAACCCTGTGATAATCAAATCCAGCTCCCATCCATTTCTTAAAACCACCATTAAAACACTTAAAGATAATCAAAATTCAAAAATTCCAACAAAAAAAAAAAGCATTTTTCTTTAAAGAATGCTCAATAAATTGTGGGAAAAAAGACTTCTTACATCAAACCCAACCAGACTGTTCTCTCCATCCAAGCCTAAATATTGCAGTGCCCTCCTCCCACTTTCTACTGCTATCATTGCAACATCCAATCTCAATCCATTTTAGTTTTCAAACAAGCATCCCAGTACCAAAAAATCCCCAAATGAAGAAGCAACATTTCAAGAAAATAAGAGAAAATCAAAACTTTGCAACAAGAAATTTTGAGCAACCTCTCAATGACATTTCTATCCACAGTACAAAATCTGATGTATTTAGATCCTCGAGGTCCATCAACTTCCCTGGCCGCCGTCATCACCGCTACCGCTACCACCACCGCAGTGCATAGAGGGGTGGTGTCTTATATTGGGGAGGGAGGGTAGAAATTTTGGAATTAATGATGGCAAAGGAGAGGAATAGGGACAGAGAATAGAAGCATGAAGGAGAGTGGAAACTGAAGGGAAAAAGAGGGTGAGGGCGAAGGGAAGAGGAGGGCATTGTTGGTGTGTGGTCGGTAAAGGAATCATACTGAAAACCAAGCAATGAAGTGGCTACCTGCACGAAGAATTCTTGCCAAGTGTACTTTATGTTGACACGTTAACTCAAAGCAACGGAAACATAAGTGAAAAACCACAAATACCCCTATTGACGAAAAATGAGCAGTGCTCCCAACTCATTTTTCTCTATATAGAATATATATATATATATATATATATATATATACATATATATATATATTTGTAGTTGCAGAATTCCTCTGTTATGCCACCTGACAGTACCTGAAACTATTAAAGTGACACGTGGCACGGCTTTTCTCAGGCATATGGCTTGATACTGCAATAAGTTGATCTGCATCCCAGAAGTTAAACTTTTCGATTTACCTTCTGAGTTATTAAACAGTAATCTTAAATATTCATCTCTATACATTGCACAAGATACCTTTCATACATTTGCAGATGTTTATCAAATCTATATAAACTCTTCGATTTACTCTTCCGTTATTAAATAGTAATCTTAAATATTTATCTGTATACATTGCACAAGATATGTTTCATACATTTATGTAGATGTTGAAGATGAAATGTGTCTTCTGCAATATATATCGGTGCATATTAGAGGGTGCTATTTAAGAAGCACAGCTTAAGCAATTGGTATCTGCCATTAGTTATTGTCACCATGTGGGCATAGCTCACAAGGATATCAAGCCGGATCATATTTTGTTTGATTGTGGGGGCAAATTGAAGTTAGCAACTTTTGGGTCTGCGGAGTGGGTTGGGCTCAATTGCAAGAGTAAAACTATGAGTGGAATTGTTTTGAGGGTTAACTTGAGATTTCCTTCCAAGTTTTTCAGGTCAATGTCACCTGAGGCTAAGGATTTACTCAAGAAGATGATCTGTAAGGATGTCTTAAGGCGATTCTCTATTGATCAAGTCCTAAGTGAGTAGATTTGTCTATCTTTTGATGTTTGTGTGACAATTAATTAGGTTAATTTCTTACAAAATTTTCATCTTTAGGTAGTTTAATTTTATTTTGGAATTACTTGAATTTGTTTATCACAGATTAGCGAGATTTTGACGAAATCTTGAAAAGATTAGTACTTTGTATTGATCTATTTAGTGCTTATTGGAGGCAAGTTTTGATCCTCCCTCATATTGCAAAACAAAGGCCAAGAAATTTTGGTTAGTGACAAGTGGTTGGAGTTAGGGTTTTTTATTTATTAATGTTTAATCCTATTATTGAGTGTTTCTTTTGGAATTTTATACGGCTTTCCTTTTGGATCGGTTGCTTAGAACTTTCCAATTGAGGTTAAGGTTTTCATTGGACATGGCAAGCTAAAGAATTTGTGTACTGTCGAAAAGTTCAGTTTTCTTTAGTTGTTTGATAGGGCCTAAATTAGTCATATTTTTACTAGTTATTTGAGACTATTTTGTGATATATTTTGTTCAATAACTGGTCATATTCCTTCATATTTGAGATTTTACCCTTGAAAAGGCATTTTGTGCATTATTTCAGATTTTAGGGATAAAATAAGACAAAATTGTCGCAAAACAAAACAGAGGCGGCACCGGCCAAGATAGGGGAACTGGCGCCGGCCATGTGCTGTTGGTACGCACTTCGAGATGACAAAAAAGTAAGTAAAATAGAGCTAAACAGAACCAAATCAGTGTCGGCTATGAGGCCTGAGGTAGCTCCAGCTGGACTCTAGAAAAGATTGCGTGAAAATTAAGAAAAATCGGCTAACAACTGGAGAAACAGAACACAACCGGTGCTAGCTGTGCCTCGATTTTTGTACACAGTTTTGGATAATTTACAGAGTTTTAGTATTTTCCTACTTCTAGTTGGCAAAAACCCTACACCAACGAATTTGGGTACTTCCTAAGTCTATAAATAGATGAAAAACACAAGAGAAATGGGGGAATTCATAGATCTAAACAGAAAATCACTCAAATCAATGAGAAATTCTACCAAATCAAGGAGGATTGTGTAAGAAGGTCTTTAAAGGAAGAAGAATGAGGCTTGTCTATGAGTGCTTTCTTTTACTTTGTTTTCTTTTTCTTGAACAATGATATATTAATTATTTTATTGTAATTTAACATTATTGTAGGTATTCATGAATTTTAGAATTATTTGTTCTTTTGATTAATTGATTATTATTCTTAGTATTTAATTACTTGTACTTATTACGAGATTAATTGGTTGTTTCTTTCCATTAACTTACTAGACTAAAGGGGTTGATGGTAGTCTCAATTTATTGATTTCATATTTATTGGATGTTAACTTACTAGACCAAGGGGGTTAATTGCTGAGGATTGAGTAATTAAAGATTAATTAATATTTTCCAAATCAAGGATTCATTGATTAATTTCATGATTTAAATTTGCTAGACTAAGGAAATTTAATCAGGGATTGTGTTTAATGCATATTTTGAATGAATTAGTTGAGACAGACCAAGTGATGCTAATTTATCTAGAAGGTAGTGATTTCATGGATTGACCAAAGAAGTGAATCGACCTTAATTCTTCATGATGCTAAGAGAAGAATTAGTTATGATAATAATTGAGTACTTTAAGATCATCTTTGTCAAAATAATGGTTTGAGTTACATAATTCTCCATCCTTGACATGTGTATATTTTATTTTGTTTTGTTTTCCTTTTTATTCTTTTTCACTTTATTAAGTCGGTTAAATAATGAGAGAAAAGTGGTTAATGCATACTTGTTTCTTGAGGATCGACACTCGTTTTAAACCCTATGCTATATTAATGATGAGTACACTTGCTCATATGTGTAATTTGTGGTTAACGTTTTAATTTAAACTTGATTAGGAATGTGCTTATTTTATATAATTTTTATACCCAAATAAATACACATCATTGTTATATTGAACAATTCCAACTCACCGATCATTTGGTAATAGGAGTGAGCTCAGATTAATTCATTTGGATATTCGACTTTGCAAATTGGACCCTGGATTTGGTAGTGGTAGAAATTGGTAAAAGAGCTATTTGACATGGAGGAAGACTGTAGATACAAGTAGAATTTTGGATAGACAGAGTTGGAAGGAATTCAAAAGAAAAAGACAAAGTTGGGGAATTTTTTGTGGATTCTAGATGAAATTAAGTTCTTTTGATACTCTTTGCTATTTTGTTTTGGTGTGATTTGGTATCGGATGGTTTTGGCGTTGTGCTTTAACACTAAAGCAATGTAAGTGATATTTCACAAGTATTGGCCTAACAGAGAACTCAAGTGATCAGATTGCATTGGTAAATTTTCATTTCTCAAGAAACCATTTGGATTAACATTGATTTTTGAAAAGGTTTTGCCATATACTATTGCAGCATTATATAGTTATATCATTCATCTCTGCACTGTGTTATTATAAACTTTGTATTTGAATCAAGTTCTCACTCTTCTATCCATTTGAAGGAAAATGTTTGCAAGATTTGTTTTTCTTGAGTAGAAAAGCAAAGAAACGGATAGCAGCGGACCTAAATTATTTCCCCATTATAAGCAAAAAGACATTGACCTTGATACATCTCTTTTGTATGCAGTGGCTCATGTTTGCTTTACATATGTTGTATTACGTTTCATATATTTGCTTATGTTTGGATAGCTTTAACCTTTGAGCGAATTGAATTTAGGATAAGTTATGAAAAAGAAAAACAATTTCTTCAATTTTTGTACTTAATTGTCTTCTTTGTTTTGTCTTTGTTCTAAGTTCAATATCAGGCCATACATAATTTTGGTTTTGAAGGCCTTCCTATCTATATTTTGTTATTAATTTCCTGAGCATCAAAAAGAAAATATGGTTGTATGTTACAAGTTCCAATCGATGACCATTTTATATCAATAGGGAATTTGAGAGAAAAAAATATTTTAATCTACGTAATTGGGTACGAGTACTGATTTTGATCTCATGGTCACCAATGCCTAGACTAATAAAGGTTGATTTGAATTCTCCTTGATTTAGTGTAATTCTCTTGCTTTGTGGTTCATCTTTAGTCAATTTATTCACTTTCAAAGCGATAATATATTGACACTGGTAAGATATATATTTTTAAGTTAGAGTAAAGATTTCGTTTGTTCCTCAAATTGGATTAATGGACCATCCAACCGAAAATGATAACAAAATGCAAAGGTCATTAGAAGGAGTCCTAATAAGCAGATAAATATAGTATTAGTATACCTATCTTTCATTAGTTAAAAATTTGAGTCAAACTAGCTTACGGGCTACCCCTAACCCAACCCTAGGGGCTATCAAGAGCTGGTACGGGACAATGTACCATCCACTTATTCATTTGAAACTTCCAAATATTAATAGAGGGGTGTGATTAATTTATTCATTTGAAACCTCCAAATATTAATAGAGGGGTGTGATTAATTTATTCATTTGAAACCTCCAAATATTAATAGAGGGGTGTGATTAATATTAGGCTATAGAGATAAGGAAGAGAGGAAAAAAATACTGGTTTTGTGACGATTGCCTACTTCAAATTTCTAAATTATTATATACAATTTATCAAAAGATATTTATGGAGGTGAATTCATTAAATTCATTGACTTTTAGAGAAATAATTAAATAAAGTCATTCAGATTGTTTTAATAAAAATGGCGAAGGCAAACCATCAAAAGTCTCACAGTTAACTTTTCCATTACATATAACATTTTACAATTACCTAAGTAAGCATTTTAATAAAAATTCAAAAAAAAAATTTAAAAAATTACACATGACTAATATTAATAAAATGCACGAACATTCTGCAAAAACAAATGCACATTATTAATGAAAAAACATTTAGACTTAACTTGATTCAAAGAAACATCGAAAATGTATCCTAAAAGAAAAACAAAATAAAATTCAGATACACATGTATCTATTAAAAACATTCTATCCAATACATCAAATACTTTTATTTAATAATGTATTTAAATTGGACATATAAAACTACATTATTGAACACTTCTAATATTCCTACTACGTACAAAATATAGCACAAAATAGCACCAAAATTTACAATATAAATATTACAAAAAAATACATTTCACCAACAAAATAAAATCACAAAATATATCATCATGTGCAACGCATGGGTATCAACCTAATTTTTTTAAAAGCAATTGCAACATTTTGCAGTTGCGAATTGACACCCCGTGTAGGGCTTGAGGAAGTGCGCACAGGGTTTTCTTGTAGCCTGCGCGGGGCTTAATTTTACTAGTGGACGTCTCTACGCAGAGATTTTGTCCGGTCATTAATAAATTTTTTTAAAAAATTAATAATTTCATAAAAATCAAAATTGGTCGAATAATTAATTAACACATCAAGGTAGGCGTACAAAAATGAATTTATGAGTACAAGAGAATTCTTCTCCACTTGAAGAATATTCTTTTCTTCATATGAAGTTGTAAATAAGTCTCTTTGCAATTACAAATGTAGGAAATTAAAGCTAAAGGAATAATTTCCTTGTTTTTTTCATCATCGTCATGGTAGTAAATTGGAGATTTCTTAAACTCAAATCATATTTCCACGTAGTGGGAAAATCATTGACCAAGATTAGAGCTGTCAAAATGGGCTAAACCCATGGGCCAGGTCCGACCCACAAGTAATATGGGATGGGATGGGGTAGGTTGCAATTTTTCAGGCCATATTTCACTCGGGCCTATTTGGACCGACTCACAAAGCCTATGGGTTAAATGGGGCCGGGCCGGGCTGGGCTTGGCCCATGGACCACCTCTTTTTATTTTTATTTTTATTTTTAAATCCCCAAATTCAAAAATTATAAAAGTTTCAAAAAGTCAAAATCACATACTAATTATAGATGATGATGGTAATATATAACAACTTTTTTTAATTTCTTTAACTAGTTAATAATTAGTAAGTATAATACTAATTATATTCTTCTTTCTTATTATAATTTGTGATTATTAGATGAACAATCCAATCTTGAAACAACCATGTCAAAGATGTGATTGTCAATAGTAGATTCAAATAAAATCATTGAAGAAATCTTAGATGATTGAAGAATGTATATCTTTTTAGTAGACTAGCAGTATGAACAATACTTTTAGTCTTTCATGACCTTTTTATGAAATTGTGAAACAAATATTGATTTTTAATTTTGATGTTTCTAAATTTGAACTTTTAAATTAGATTACTATATTTATATGTTTGAGAGTTACGAATTTTAATATGTGATTTGTGACGTTTAATTTTTGAACTTGTTAAAATTGTAAATTTATATAGAATTATGTGTGTAAAGTATAATAGATAAAATATGCTTAATTTATTATTTGATATTTATATTTTATTTTAAGTTATAATTTGCTTCATTATATTTGTATTAGAGTTAGAATTAAAGACTGAAAAATATAAATATGGCATGTAATTTCTTTTTTAAAAAAATATTATTTCTATATAAATGGCCCATGGGCTAAGTAGGGTTGGGTTGAGCTTAGGATTTGATAGCCCATAAAAAAATTTGGCTAGGCCGTCCAAACCCATATTTCTGGCAGCTCACATGGGTTGGGCTGAGCTGGCCCATTTTGACAACTCTAACCAATATATCCATAAGTTGAAAATAGACCATAACAAACCTCAACCTTAAAGGTTGAACCGAGTACCCAAACAATGTTGAAGGATCAATTTTACTTCTAATTATGCGAGGTATGCATTTAAATCATGGACGGTTTCATTTCTCAAATCACTTGAATCCACCCTCAAGATATTCACTTTGATGCCAGAGAATATCTTCGTCTAAATATTTTAAGCTTAGTTGTGCGCTTTGAAGCACTTCAGGTTTGGGAACAATTAAAGAAGGTCTTCACGTGTTCATCTTTGCACACAAAGCAATATAAGTTGTGCATTTGTAAGCTCATAAGTATACACTTACTGTAGTATAAATAAGTTATAATGACCATGAATAGAAACAAAAGAACATTATTCCCAAGTGTGTTATTGGAAAAAGAATTCAAAATACCTTGATGCTAATGCAGCCATTCACATCAAGGGTTGTAAGTGTACTTGAGTAATGATTAGATAGGGTCTCCAAGCACTTATCGTCACTCCAACAATACTAAACAAGCTGCATCATTAGTGAAGATAAAGTTAGAAAACTAATTTTAAAGTAATGTACGAAATAGCATGCAAATTGATTACCCAGCCAATCTCTTGTAAGCCTAGAGTTTACTAAGCCAATATTTCCAAATTCAATGCATTAACATTTTGCCATACATTGTAACTGCTAAAACCATATTCCTAAGCATTATTGTAAAGTGCATTTCTAGTGGCTAAATGGATTTCCATCCTAGGCTCTAAAAGAGATTCTATTGATAATGACAATCTTCCATTCTAATAACTTTTCAGCTTTTGGATTTACCTCAAGAGTTTTAGAGAATTCTATTTGCTTACAGCGAATCATGTGGGTGTTAGTATTAGCTTCTTGTAGTTGGCTATACAACAAATTCCTTCATCTGAAAGGTCTAATGTAGCATATGACAATTGGAATCAACTTCTAGATAAAAATATTTGAGCACTTTTGAAAGCAATGATTGCATCTATATGAGATGCAAAAAATACCCACGAATAAGTTTTAAATTGCATCTATCTTCCTATAGTTGGCTATATAGTAAAGTCCGTCATCTAATAGGTTCTAATGTCGCACATGACAATTGAAATCAACTTCCAAATAAAAATATCTAAGCACTTTTGAAAGCAACGACTGCATCTATCTAAGATAGAGAAAATACCCATGAATAAGTTTTAAACAAAGACATACTTGAACACTATAGAGGTCTAGAAACCTAAGATAAGGTCAGGGAGATATCTTCTTGTCTACTTAATAAGTAAAGCTACACAAAAGAAATAGGACAAGCTCAATCAAGTCATAGTTTTAGCTCCAATATAGAAATTTGAGATGCATACAAAAGTCATACTTGCAGATAAAAAGAGTAAAAAAAAGTTACCTAGATAGGGTATAAAGATTCAAACATTAAAGAGACAAGCATTTGACCAGTACTTGTTGTAAACCTATATATGTTAACTTGATAAGCCTAATGACATCCCAAAGGATTTGAAGTGAGGTAAGGCCAAGAAGTACGACTCCTACTTTAGTTCACCAACTTTGCATATTCTATAGGAGTAAACGAAGCATAGTGTTGTATGACCTACAAATCCTGCAAAAACTACATGTTTAATTTGGAGGAAATAGAGTTTTTAACTTTATTACCTATGGGAATCTCCTAAAGTTTAAACAATCACTCTCTTATTCAAATGCTTTTTTTTTTTCAAAAAGAAAATTCCTTATTATCCCTAAAGGACTTTGAGCCAAAGAACAAATTATTGTTGAAGAGTTATGTAGTTTCTGGGTAATACTCACCTTCTTTTTGTCATTTTCTAATGTACTAAGATGGCATATACAAGCATCCATAGCTGGTAAAGTTTTAATGATTCCAATTCTGGATAATTTTGGGCAATTAGCTGCAAACTCTAATTTGTAATATTATGCAACTCTCAAGAAAAAGTAGCATATATCAAAGAACTGCCAGAAAGCAGCATAACATTTATATGCATCTCCTATTAAGCCAAGGGAATATAAAACACGTGCACAAATACTTTTTCACTCAAATTTTGAATAAGTTTAACATAATGCAAATACACTAATACTCAAAATTTGAATAAGCCTAATGGAGATGGAATTCCAAAACTTTTGATTAGAGTCCCTTAAAATCTATCAATTATTATGTGAAAAAAAGAAAATACAAACCCAGCATACCAATACTAATTTTTATGTGTTGTCTGATATGCTGCTATATCTTATAAGCATTTCTTGATTTCTTTCAAAAGTTCAACCCAAGTAGTTGAAATGCTTTATCCTCTCACCATCAATGGGTAAATAAATGACTTATGGTTACAAATTTTTTGCTATTAAAGAAGGGAGATGCTACTATAAATTGCCATTATAACTTTTGATTAATTATTTTCTAGTAAATAACAAATCTTATGATAAATTGATATTATTTTCTTGACTTATGTATAAATTTACTTTCTGATTAATTAGTCGTAGCAAATCTTTTTTATGCAGTTTTTCCACACTTTCATTGTAATACCCCATGTTGGACCGTCTTTGGTAAGTGGGGGAAAAGTCATGCATGTCATATTGAGTTATACTGCATTTGATGATTTGAATTATTTTTCATGAAAATATTGGTTGTGAATTGCATGAATTAATTTATTCTTGAAGTAGTTGGATTGCTTGAGCTTTCATTTATTGAGGAGAGTTTATTAGAAAAAAGGGTAAAGCAAGTGGGAAGAAATCAATGGAGTTGTTAGGAGAATATTTAGAAAGAAAATGTAGCTTAGTGGATAAAGCTTGGCATTTAAACCTTGACGGGCTTGAGTTTGAATCCTAGCTATTTCAAATCCTTTTCATTCTCTTATTTTCTTTCCTCCTTCCCTAATTTTTCCCTAGCTTGGTCGAAATCCCTAGGAGAATAGCCACTAGGAAATTAATTTCCTAAGAAGAGAAGAATAAATTAGGAGAGTGATTTATTTGAAAATTATTTCATAAAATACTTGAGAACAAATTAAATTTTTTGTTCTAATATCTTATCATAATCTCTTGGAGAATTTTAAAGATTACTAATCTAGATTTTCTTTTAGCAATATCTAAATAATATATTAGTAGAGAAAAATATATATAAGAAAGTATATAGGTTTAGAGGTGAAATAAATTTTTCTATTTTATCTTCTTTCAAATAATATTTTTCTTTTATGGAAATAAAAGGCTTAGAAGTGAATTTAAATGAAATAATTATCTCTTGGATAAGAGGATGATTTTCAAAAATTTAGAAAGGAAAAGGAAGAAGAATTAGGTAGCTTCAAGGAAGTAGGAAACCAAAATTTTCTCTCAATATAACTATTTATTAGCTATTTAAAAATTACTCAAATTAAAATAGGGAATTAATTAAATTATTTCCTAAATAGATAACCTAGTTTCCTTACCAAATATTCTGGAAAATTGCATCAAAGCTGCCGCCACCCTTGGAGCAAGTATAATCTAAATCAAACTCACTAAAACCTAGCTAGGGTTGTCCAAGAAAACCTTAACCAACTAGGACTTTGTTTTAGCCAAAAGAATAACAGAAATTTCCCCTCAAATTCCTTTAGAATTTTGGCCAAAAAAACCAGCCTTATTCTGCACGAAATTTTCAGCAAAAACCTGCACAGAAATTCTTCTATTTAGCAAGCAAAATACAGCTACACAAAGACTTCTTTTCCTTCTCTTGTTTCGCCACTTTAGAGACCAAAACCAACCAGCATTCTTCTCTCATTCTGTCCAGATTTTTCCTCACTATTTCTCCAGAATTTTGGCCACCCTTAGCTTCACAAACACAGCAGCAATCAACCCTAATTTCCTTGCAAAATTTTGGCAGCCATAGAGACACCCAAAGCTGAACAATTTTCTCTTGTGATCAAGAAACCCTAGCAAGACCAAAACTCCTTTAAACACCTAAACCTAAAACCCTAGCCTTTTCTATACAGCAAACCACGAAAATCTCCACCCTTTTAGCTCCTCAAAATCACGAAAAAACCAGCATTCAACCAGCTCCAAAATTTGGCCAGCCTATTCCAAGAACAAAACCAAAACCGAATCTTTCTACAAGGTAATTGATCTTCAACCCTTCTATTCAACCCCTACTCTTTTCTTTTCCTTTTCTCTTCCTTAAATCACGTCCATAAGGGACTGATTTTACCTATTCTTTGGTGAGACTTGATCAAGGGAATCCAAGCGAACCAAACTCTTCAACTATTGATCAAACTCAAGCTAGTCAACAAGGAGTTACCGTGATTTAAGCCTAAATCGCTAAGAGGTAATCAAGATCCTATCTTTATTGATTTAAATGGTCTTAAACTTCAAAATATTGGCTTAAGGATGTCTATGGAGTCTAGTATGAAAGCATGAATATATTAGATTGATGATCATGTTGAGGAAAGCCATAGACAAAGCATGTATGAGATAGGACATTGATGTATCTTGTCATGATGAATCTAGATCCATGCTAAATAGACAAAAGATGAGATCTTTTAATATTTATGGGGCTATTTATGATGATTTTATGTTAGTTTAATATGGAAGATGTCATGTGATGAATTGATCTAGATCAATGCATGGTTATGATCAATAGAATAGTAAAGGAAAGTTATTCATGTGATCTATTGAATTAAATACCATGGATGAAAGGGGTAGATAATGAAATCATGGAGAGTCATGTTGTATGAAATAATGGATGGAACGATTGAATCCTAATTGTGGGATTATTTACTTTAGATAAGAAAGGAGTGGAAAGTAGAGCAATCGATTGAGTGGAATTTGGCTGTATTTATCCAGGTAAGTCCTTGCATAACTGTTTTGATAAATGTTACTTGTTTGCAAGCAATTTTTACAATGTTATTTGGAATTGATGTCAATATGATGTTTTGATACATGGATTGAGCATTGACTAAAAATGATGAGTTATATTGGATTGTTGTGATACTTGGATTGGAAACATAGATGCTTTATTTTCAAAACGAATTTACTAAATTTTATTTATTCAAACTCAAAAACGATTTCTTACACTATTGACAAACGATTTTGAAAATACTGTTATGAAAACCATGTCTTGCAATCAAACTAATCAAAGACTTTTGAAAAAGGGAAAATGATTCTGCCCCTAACCGGAGAGCGTTGAGTACTCAGTAGGGGTAGGCTAGTAGTACTAGTTTCGAAGAGCAAAAGTGAGTCTTCTGGTAGGTAGCCACCTCCAGAAGATAAACTCAACTTGGAGAGACGACAGTACTATTTAGTCAAGCCGGTCCGAGCTAGCATATTGGTCCATGTGGACATTGCTGATCCGGATTGGACAATCGGAATGTTGGGTGTAGAGATGGAGGAGTATCTCACTTAGTGGATGAATTCCTCACTGCCCTTTGTTGAAAGAATACATTGAGAAGCTATCATGGTGGTAACTATGATATGGATTGCATTACTATTTTATTGAATCATTTGCTAATTCCTATTTAATGAATTGTGAATGTAATGAAATAGTGATTTATCGTGAATTGTTTTGGGTTGATTGAGTAAGGCTCATTTGTATGACTGTTATTGATGAGATTGGCTTACAAACACGATTTTGTGGTTTTGATAAACTTGCATACATGAAATGATTATAACTGACATTTGCATACACGGGACTTACTGAGATGTCAATCTCATACCTTTTATATCATGATTTCAGGGGGTTGCTTTCAGTGAGCGGGGCGACGCTGGGGTTGAGCTCCAGTTCATTTATTTAGTTGTGTTTTGAGTTTATTTCAAGAGACACTTGTTAGTTTTAATTTTTCGGACTTGTATAAGTTTTGCTTTCGAATGTAATGGAATTTTTCTTTTAATATTATTTAGCAGTTTTGTTTTATTTTGTACTTCGTTATAAAGACCTCTGGTCCTTTGGATGGGGCGACATCCTGCCCTATCTAGGTACCTAGGGTGTGCGGTGTTACATTCATAATTCCTTTGTTGTAGTGAACTTTTGGTCTAATCTACACTTTTAGCATTTCAAGTCCCGAGGTGTAATCAAATTTCATCAGTTTTCAACATACCACCAATAGATGCAATAAAATAAATTCTTCTATTCTTATAGTTTTATATTAACAAATATGGGGAAGAGGATCTGCAAAGGGGTTAAAAGTAGAAATGATGTGAGATGCATCTATAATTGATTCATTGGTCATACAAGTGACAATGCACAAGAGTAGAGGTTTTGTTGATGTAGCAATAATAATAAAACAAAAGAATTATCCCAACTTATTCATTATGTTTTAAAAGATGATAAGGGCTAAATTAGTCATACTTTTCCTAGTTATTTGAGGTTTTTTTGTGATACATTTTATTCAATAATTACTCATATTCCTTCATATTTGAGATTTTACCATTGGAAAGGTATTTTGTTCATTATTACAGATTTTTGGAGTAAAATGAAGCAAAAACATCGCAGAACAGAATAGAGGCAGCGTCGGCTAGGGCAGAGGAACCGGCGCCGGCCACGCATTGATGATACGAATTTCGAGGCGACAAAAAATTATCAAAACAGAGTGTAATTGGCGCCGGCTGCACGTTGGACTACATTGTGCAAAATTCGAAAAAAAATCGGCGAACGAGTGGAGAACCAGAACATAACCGGCGCCGGCTCCGAGAGCCAAGGCGCCGCCGGCTATGCTATGAGAAAAAGGCAGAGCTTTGATTTTTCTACATAGTTTTTGGTAATCTGTGGAGTTTTAGTACTTTCCTACTTCTACTAGGCCCAGAACATTACACCAATGAGTTTAGGCACTTCCCAAGCCTATAAATAGATGGAAAATATAAGAGAAAATGAGAGAATTCATTGATTATCATAGAAAATCACTCAAATCAAAGGAGGAATTCTTCATTTCAAGGAGGGTTGTGCAAGAAGGTCTTCAAATGAAGAGAATGAGGCTTGTCTATGAGTGCTTTCTTTTACTTTGTTTTCTTTTCTTGAACAATGATATGTTAATTGTTTTATTGTAATTTGACATTTTTTTAAATATTCATGGTTTTTAGAGTTATTTGATCTTTTGATTAATTGATTGTTACTCTTGGTATTTAATTACTTACATTGATTACGAGATTAATGGATTGTTTCTTTCCATTGACTTACTTGGGAAAGGGGTTGATGGAGGTTTCAAATTGATTAATTTCATATTTGTTGTCTCTCAACTTGCTTGGAAAATGGGTTAATTGCTAAGAACTGGTAATTAAAGGTTAATTGATGTCTACCAGAGTATGGATTCATTGGTTAATTTCATGTTTTAAGTTTGCCAGAGTATGAAAATTTAATCAAGGATTGTGTTTAATGCATCTTTTGGGTGAATTAGTTGAGACAGAGTATGTGATTCTAATTTGTCTAGAAGATAGTAATTTCATGGATTGGGAAAGAAGTGAGTCTACTTTAATCCTTCATGATGCCAAGAGAATAATTAGTTATGATAAGGATTAGATACTTTAAGATCATGGTTGTCTAAACAATGGTTTGGGTTACATAATTCTCCATCATTGACATGTATAATTTTTATTTTATTATTTTTTTTTCACTTTATAGAGTCGGTTAAACAATGAAAGAGAATTGATTAATGCATACTTGTTTCTTGAGGATCGACACTCGTTTGAACCCTATGCTCGGTTAATGATGAGTACGCTTGCTCATATGTGTAATTTGAGTTTAACGTTTTAATGTAAACTTGATTGGGAATGTGCTTAGTTTTTATATGATTTTTGTACCCAAATCTATATGCATTAAGTTTTTGGCATCGTTGCCGAGGATAAATCTATGTTTATTAGTTTAATAATTCTTTTCTCGTGCCAAAAACATAAAGTTTTTTGTGCCGTTGCCGGGGAATAATATCATGAAAGCTTAGATTTTGTTAATTTAACCATGTAAATACATAAATATGTAAATTATGTACAATTGTTCTTTCCGCAAAAAGGTGCTATCTTTTGTATTTTGTGTATTTATGTATACCATTGTAATATAATCTACTAACTTTGACTATGTTCTATTAACTAACTTTGTAATCTTGTAATTTGGTTTTAATTATGAATTCTATTATCCAACTTTCATCTTGTCTTTGCTAGGTGTTAGTCTTGGTACATGATCCAATGACCTTAAGGCGATATAGTAGATTTCATTTTGTTTCATTTTTATTTCTTTCTTTATGAATTAAATTGCATTATTCATCATTTTTATTTCATTTTTCAAAAAAAAAAAACCATTAATGTATTGATGATAGATTGGCAAAATTACAAGCTAATATTGATGTTTTTAGTGAGACGTCATTAGAAGCATTAGTGAATTCTTTTGTTGCCAATACAAATTCATCTATTTAGTGGCATGAAGAAGCCTTCCAATGATTGGGCGATCAAAGAAAATAATTAGTTAAGATTGTTGAGGAGACTCATGAGTTCATGCTAACTCGTACAATTGACCAAGAAAAAAAGAGAGGCTGTGCCGGACAATTGCATGCATGTGGCAAGAGAGGTATTTGATTCTACTCTATGTGCTCATAATTCTAATATTTCTTTGTCACATGATTTCTTAGGTTCCTCTCACTCCTTAGCGAACAATGGTCCCACTAATGATGTATAGAGTTTAACATGCCTCAAGAAGTTAGATTTATCATTCATTCTAAGAAACCTTTTGAGGATGTTGACGAATTTTACCCTTCATCCCAATTTCAGGGAGGTAACTTAGTATTTGTAGATGTGTCGAAAAGTAAGGATTTCTAGCTCCCATCTTTAAGAACTCAATTGTTAAGTTTTAAGGGGAATTTCAATTGTAAAACTTCTTTTAAAGGGTTAATTGGTGATTTCAAACTTGATGCATTCTTTAGAAACTATGTGCACTTATATGTTGACAATAATATTTATGTGTCTAAAGAAATGTTAGAGAAAAAGGTTTATGTGTTTTGCTTTAGTGAGAAAAAAAAATTATTTCATGAACCTTCTATTTTTCAAAATCCTCCATTCTTCATTCTATATTCATCTTGCCTATCTTCTATTTTGAGCTTTAATTTCTTTTCAAAAGGGTTGATGAGGAAGCGTGATGGGTGTAGAGAGTTTTTGTTTTATTTTTATTTTTTATTTTAGTCCTTTTCTTTAGTTTGTTTTCTTTTATTTAGGTATGTTTTTATTTTATTATTATTTTTCGTGTGCTTTTATTTATGTTTTGTTTTATAGGCATTAAGTCCTCTTGGACAAGCTCTTCTCTTTACCTCAAGTTTGAATACCTATTGGAGCATTATTGCACTTGAGCAGTATTACTTAAACTTTCTAACCCCTTATTATTTTTAGTCCTTTTGGAGATGTTGTCTTGTGTTTAATTTGTGCCAATGAGGACATTGTCCAATTTAAATATAGAGGAATGGTTTGGTGATATACTTTGTCCAAGTTTTTATCAATTTTATTATGAGCACAAAGTATGGAAGTATTTTCGTTCTTCTCTTTTCCCCTTTATTTTTAGTCCCGTGGCAGTATTTCTTTGCTCTATTTGTTTAGCCATTGAGGACAATGTCCAGTTTAAGTGTAGGGGAGTAGTTAGAATGAGAATTTTTCTATACTTTATTCTTCTTGAAATTCTTCTTTGAACCTTTGAGCAAAATTTTCAAAATTTTCACAAATTTTTTGGATTTTTATTTAACTTTCAAGCAGTATTTTTAATGCATGTCTTTATGATGGATTATAGAGCATATGTTCTATATCGTTTATGGCTTATGCATGACTTTTTGCACGCATTTGGACTAAGTAGTTCTTGATCAAATGCTTCGCATTGTTCTTAAACCCGTTTTTCTACTCAAATTTATGGAGCATTCTAGAACTTATTTGAACACCTCTCGAGGCGAAATAAGAAAGTGAGTCATGATTTAACTTAGGGATGACGGTAATAGGTCTTCTTTGGATAGTTTGAGCTTTTCAAGCTTACTTATTTTTATATTATCCCTAGTGCCTATTTTGAGCCTACATTGGTGAATTTCTTTCTGTAAAACCCGTCATCATACTTTATCCATTGCTTGTTTTTGAGAGTTTGAATAATTTTCCAAATCTATATGCTCTTGATGGATGAAAGTATATGAAGGAGAATGTTGAGGGAGAATAAAAGGGAGAAAGATCATGACTCGTTACTTTCAGTCATATATCAATAGTTATGTTGAGTTGGAAAAAGAAAAGAAAGAAAAGAAAAGAAAGAGAAAAGAGGGATTGAAAACAAGAAAAGAAAACAAAAAGTTGCTAGAAAGAATGGAAAGAGAGAAAATGCGAAAGAAAAAAAAAGCAGCAGTGAAAACAAAAGAGCAGTGAAAAGAAAAGAAGAATTGAAAGAAAAAGAGAGAAGAAAGATCACAAGAGGAATGGTGATTGAATTGTAAAAGTTAAGGCTTTGACACCATTGCTGGAAAATATGAGTGATCTTGTGAAAAATAGGAAAGAATTGATGAAGAGAGTAAAAAGATGAGAAGACGAAGAGAAAAAAAGAAAAGAAAAAATTGCAGGATTTGCTTAAGTTGAGTTGTAATTGCTGAATAAGGTTATGGTTTGATTGATTTCTGGAACAGGAGAGCAAGAAGAGTTTGGAAATTATTGATTCATTTTGTTTATCCTTTTCATGTGAACTCTCAGTTCTTTGATAGTTGAATCTCCTATATCCTTCGTTTGATAAGCAACATTACAAGCTTTTAGCCTTATATTACAAGCTTGAAAGTCCTACTTGACCTAAGTAGAATCATGAAAAGTAAGCCTATGGAATGCATATTCTTTTTGAACTAAATTCTTTCCAATGGTTTAAGAATATTGTTAAGTCTTAAGATGGTTCTACTAAGTCATTTATTCACCTACACAAGTCTTGCATTTGTTGTGAAAGATGTAGTAACATGTGTTTTATGCTTTTGAATGAAGAAAGCATTAGAGATATTGTTTTGAAATTGATTGAGTGATTTGATGAAACCTTGTGTTTTCCTACTTGTTCTTGATACTTTGCTTGAGGACAAGCAAAGAGCAAAGTGTGGGGGAATATGATAGGGGCTAAATTAGTCATACTTTTCTTAATTATTTGAGATTCTTTTGTAATACATTTTATTTAATAACTAGTCATATTCTTTCATATTTGAGATTTTATCCTTAGAAAGCTATTTTATTCATTATTACAGATTTTTGGGGTAAAATGAAGCAAGAACGTCGCAGAACAGAATAGAAGCGGTGCCGGCTAGGGCAGAGGCACCAGCGCCAGTCATGCACTGATGACACGAACTTTGAGGCGACGAAAAATTGTCAAAACAGAGCAAAACAGAGTGGAATAGGTGTCGACTGCATGCTGGACTACATTGTGCAAAATTCAGAAAAAAAATCGGCGAACGAGTAGAGAACCAAAACACAACCGGCGCTGGCTGTGCTCTGAGGAAAAGGCGGAGCTTTGATTTTCTACGTGATTTTTGGTAATTTGTGGAGTTTTAGTACTTTCCTACTTCTACTCGGCCCAGAACATTACACCAATGAGTTTAGGCACTTCCCAAGCCTATAAATAGATGAAAAACACAAGGGAAAAGGATAAAATTCATTGATTATCATAGAAAATTACTCAAATCAAAGGAGGAATTCTTCAATTTAAGGAGGGTTGTGCAAGAAGGTCTTCAAATGAAGAGAAGGAGGCTTGTCTATGAGTGCTTTCTTTTACTTTGTTTTCTTTTCTTGAACAATGATATGTTAATTGTTTTATTGTAATTTGACATTTTTTTAAATATTCATGGTTTTTAGAGTTATTTGATCTTTTGATTAATTGATTGTTACTCTTGGTATTTAATTACTTGGATTGATTACGAGATTAATAGATTGTTTCTTTCTATTGACTTGCTTGGGAAATGGGTTAATGGAGGTTTCAAATTGATTAATTTCATATTTGTTGTCCCTCAACTTACTTGGAAAAGGGGTTAATTGCTAAGAACTGGTAATTAAAGGTTAATTGATGTCTGTTAGAGTATGGATTCATTGGTTAATTTCATGTTTTAAGTTTGCCAGATTATGAAAATTTAATCAAGGATTGTGTTTAATGCATTTTTTGGGTGAATTATTTGAAACAGAGTATGTGATTCTAATTTATCTAGAAGATAGTGATTTCATGGATTGGGAAAGAAGTAAGTCTACTTTAATCCTTCATGATGCCAAGAGAATAATTAGTTATGATAAGGATTGGATACTTTAAGATCATGGTTGTCTAAACAATAGTTTGAGTTACATAATTCTCCATCCTTGACATGCATTTATTTTTTTTTTTTATCTTATTTCTTTTTCACTTTATAGAATCGGTTAAACAATGAAAGAGAAGTGATTAATGCATACTTCCTTGAGGATCAACACTCGTTTGAATCCTATGCTCGGTTAATAATGAGTACGCTTGCTCATATGTGTACTACTACTAAAAGAATACCCTTTACCAAACGAGAATATGTTATTATCGTTAGATGAAATCAAAGAAAGTAAATTTTAGAGCCATCCTATTTTCGTCTTCACCATCTAACAATAGAAGGTATACTCATGAAATATAAATCAGAGAATGAAACAAACACTTAAAATAAAAATTTAAGTAGAAAGATAGAAACTTTAAACCCAAAGTACTCAGTGAATTTCTTTTTTTTTTTTGTTTTTCAGCTTTCTATAATTGTAATCGGACAAGAGTTAAATTGAAATAATTGTACAAGTGCTGAATAATTAGGTAGAAGAAAATAAGTTACAAGGAAAATTACATGATAAGAAATGATAGTTATATATGTGGATCACATCCAAAACTTGAAAATATCAAACAAACAATATGCTTAATTGCATCAAATAAGTAGAAACCTATTTTTGGTAGATGGAGGGGGAAAAAAAATACAAAATCCATTATCTTAACACTTTTTGCAAACATACCTAGCGTGAATAGTCTTAATGCTAGTTTTCATGTTGGGTTTAGACCAATTGTACGCAATGGAACCTGCCATTCCACTTAGCCATAAACATCTTTCAACACAAAAAGGAAGAAAAAAAATGAAAAATCAAAACAAAATCTTTGAGGCCTTAAAAGTCATACCAACCATCCATGAAGGAGAACATATATGTACATATATCTCAACAATTACAGAGAAATATATTAGGAAAAACCATTACCAACAATACAAAGCTTGTGCTCAACAACCCATTCTCTAATAGAATCCAATTGCTCTTCGTTTTCTTGATCTTGATGTATTTATATCTTTCCTTTTTGTTTTTTGATTTCTCAAGAAAATTGCTAATATCAGGAAATGAAATAATTGAGAATCTCGAGTAACAGGACAAACCAATAAAGTAGCTAGGTGAGAATGGAGTGTGTGTGTGTGTGTGTGTGTATTAGATATTTAGGGACAATGTGTAGAACAACCTATCAGTCTTCATGCCGTCCTATGAATTAAAATGTCATGTACGGTATTCATAACTACTCATATTTCCCCTTAACACCATTCTACACCTTGTATATGTCAAATCTTTGATAGTTTTCATTACCCTAGGAAAAATTATACGATTAGCAAATTTCCCAAGGAATAAAGCTGATTGGATAAGAAAGCACACAAGAATTTGCCTAGACTATTAATAGGAGCTAAATTGGTATACTTTGCTTAGTTATTTGAGGCTCTTTTGTAATACATTTTGTGAAATAACTGGTCATATTCTTTCATATTTGAGATTTTATTCTTGGAAAGGTATTTTGGTCATTACTTCAGGATTTTGGGTAAAACAAAGCAAAACCGTCGCGAATCAGAGCAGAGGCGGCACCAGCTGCAAGGCTGGAACCGGTGCCGGCTGCATTCTGGAATGTATGCGAACAATTCAGAGAAAAATCGACGGACGAGTGGAGAAACAGAACCATGGTGGCGTCGGCTCCGAGGGACCAAGGCAGCGCCGGCTGTGGTCTGTCCCTGAGGCGGTGCTATGATCTTTCTATGCGTTTTTGGAAATCTGAAGAGTTTTAGCAGCTTCCAACTTCTACTCAGCCAAGAACTTTGTACCTACGAGTTTAGGCACCTCTTAAGCCTATAAATAGATGAAAAGCACAAGGGAAAAGGGGAGAATTCATTGATCATCATAGAAAATCATTTAGTCCAAGGGGAATTCTTCAAAGTTCAAGAAGGGTTGTACAAGAAGGTTTTCAAAGGAAGAAGGAGGAGGCTTGTCTATGAGTTCTTTTTTTTACTTTGTTTTCTTTTTCTTGAGCAATGATATGTTAATTGTTTATTGTAATTCGACATTGTTTTAGATATTTATGATTTCTAGAGTTATTTGATCTTTTGATTAATTGGTTATTATTCTTGGTATTCAATTACTTATACTTATTACGAGATTAGTAGTTGATTCTATCCATTGACTTGCTGGACCAAAGAGGGTTGATGAGTGTTTCAATTTATTAGTTTCATATTCTGTTGGCAATTGACTTGCTGGACCAAAGTGGGTTGATTATTTAAGAACTGGTAATTGAAGATTAATTGATGTCTTCCGAGACCAAGGGTTCATTGATTAATTTCATGTTCTAAATTCGCTGAGACCAAGGAAATTTAATTAAGGATTGTGTTTAATGCGTCTTTTGGATGAATTAGTTGAGACGGACCAAGTGATTCTAATTTATCTAGGAGTTAGTGATTTCATGGATTGACCATCAAAGTGAGTCTACCTTCATCCTTCATGGTGCTAAGAGAATGATTGGTTATGATAATGGTTAAGTTCTGTAAGATCATGTTTGTCTAAACAATGACTTGAGTTACATAAATCTACATCCTTGACATATACATATTTTTATTTTTAATTTTTTCTTTTTAATTTTCATTTTATTTGTTTTTCACTTTATCGAGTCGGTTAAACAATGAAAGAAGGGTAATTAATGTCTACTTGTTCCTTAAGGATTGGCACTTGTTTTAACCCTATGCTCAGTTAATGATGAGTACGCTTGCTCATATGTGTGATTTGGGTTTAGCATTTTAATTTGAACTTGATTGGGAATGTGCTTAGTTTTGTATGATTTTTATATCCAAGTCTGAATGCATCAAGTTTTTGGCACCATTGTCGAGGAACAATAGCATGAAAACTCAGATTTTATTGATTTAACCATGTAAATATGTCAATAGGTAAATATGTATATTTGTTCTTTCTGGAAAACGGTGCTATCTTTTGTATTTCGTGTATTCTTGTATAACCTTGTAAACTAACCTAACTCAACCAACTAACTTAGGCTGAGTTTGAATTACTAACTTTGTTACCTTGTATTTGTGTTATTTTAACCATTAATTATATCTCTAAACTTGCTTCTTGTTTTCTTAGGTATTACCCTTGGTACATGACCCGAAAATCCAACAACGAGATAGTCGATTTTGACTCTGAAATTGAGAGGACGTTAACAAAAATTTGCCGAACAATTCAAAGGAATCTGATTGTCGAGATGGATGGTGCTCAACAGAACAATGCTGGGAATGATAGGAAAGTTATGGACAACTTTGTGAAACCCGCAATCTCGGGCTCAGGCTCGAGTATCACTAGACCTAGGGTAGATGCCAACAATTTTGAAATAAAACCTAATATTATTCAAATAGTGCAGAATATGGTCCAATTTGATGGGTTACCGGAAGAGGATCCCAATGCTCATTTAGCCAGTTTTCTTGAGATTTATGATACCTTCAAGATGAATGGTGTTTCTGAAGATGCCATTAAATTATGACTTTTTCCCTTTTCCTTGAGAGATAGAGATAAATCGTGGTTAAAGTCTTTACCTACAAGTTCCATAACAACTTAGAATGCCTTAGCTGAAAAATTTTTGGCCAAATATTTCCTTCCAGCTAGGACAGCTAAGCTTAGGAATGAAATCTTCGCCTTCCAACAACTAGATTCTGAACCCTTATATGAGAGTTGGGAGAGATTTAAGGAAATGTTAAGAAAATGTCCACACCACGGATTCGAGTTGGGGATGCAAATGCTTATCTTCTTGAATGGCCTCACGTTTGCAACACGACAAGTGGTGGACTCTTCTGCAGGGGGTTTCCATCAACCATAAGACCCCGGAACAGGTATTTGAGCTTATTGAAAATTTGGCTTCTAATAATTATTCTTAGGGAAGTGCAAGGTCAAAGGCTCGTATGCAAGGAGTACACAAAGTGGATGCTATGGCAGTATTAGAGGCTAAGGTAGACGCCTTAACCCAAAAGATGGAGCAGTTGGTGATGCCTCAAGGCCAAGTGTTAAACATCAACTGCGATTTTTGTGGAGAAGGGCACCCCAATCATGAATGCCAAAAGATGGGGTCACTCCAAGAAGCTTCAGAACAAGCGGCCTTCGCAGGTAATGTCCGGCTAGGTAACAATCCATATAGCTCTACCTATAATCCTGGCTGGAGAAATCACCCTAATTTCTCTTGGAGCAATGGGAATCCACCTAGGCAAAGTTCTTTCAATTTTGGAGGTAACCAAAGAAATCCAAACTCCATAAACACCACGGCAGCACCTCAAAAATCACCATTGGAAGAATTAATTGGTCAATTGGTAAGTACCACGGAGGCTAAGTTCTAAGGAGTCGATGCGACAATAAGGAACCTAGAGGCTTCCATGCGCAATTTAGAAAACCAGATTGGTCAACTAGCCAAACTCATGGGGGATCGGCAAGCAGGAACACTACCAGGGAATACGGAAGAAAATCCACGGGATCACAACTGTGGAAAACCTTGAAGCAGTTCTTTTCTCTTTTCTTTACTTTTTATTTTGTGTTAAGGACAATTTTTAATTTATAGTATTTTTATTCAGCATCCGTGTGTTTTTGCATTTTCATTAAAAAAAAAAAAAATTGAACTGGACAGAACAAACCGGTTCCTGTCGGGAGGAACATAATTAAAGGGCCATTTTGGCCACTTTTTCTTCAAAATCTCCCTTCTCCCTCGCAAAATCTCTCAAGCCCGCACCGACTTCACATCTATTAGTGCCCAAAGTTTGATTTTTCAACTTCTAAACACTTCCATAACATCTCTTACCTTCTTTTTTATTGATCCTACGGATCAAACACATCAAAAGCTTTGATTTTTCACAACAATAGCACATTCAATCCACAAGCAAATGGAGTAGATTTTTGCATAAAGCTTGCATCTTTTGCTTGCCCATGCATATAAGAGCCTAAAGGTATGATTTTTATTTAAGTCCTACGGTTAAATTGATGGAATTGATTTTTCTCATTATAGGGACGGTTTTGGACGAAAATTGGGAATTATATATTCTATGATTGTGCATTCCTACTTGAGTTTCATTCATTGGATTACCTTAGGAGTGTTGAGCATGCATTACTTGATTTATGCTTGTTATCATTCAAGAATTCATATAGCTCGGGCTAGAATTATGGTTATTGGTGACACTTGAATCTATTGAAACTGCATTATTGATCACATAATACCATTGCCTTCATTCACATGATCATGTTTACTAGCATGCTTTGAGGATATCAGCACAAGTTATGCTTTACAGTGGACTTTTACATGCATTGTGCAGGTTGTGTTGCATTGGGTGAAAGTGGTTGATTGAATTGGGTGTTGGAGTTGATATACATTGAAGGAGTTGTGGTTTGTGGATTGTGAGCTTGGTTGAGGGTTGTGTGAAATTTAAGATATATCTATGTAGGAGTAGCTATACTCTCTTAAGTGATTGAGTATACCTGTTCTCTCTTCTTAGTATTCCATTCCTTCTGTGACCATGTCTAGAGTGAGGAGTCAACCATCTAAAAGGGCGAGACCTTCCTCGTCCTCAGTTCCATTATTTGTTGATCTCTTATCTCTTAGACCTACTGAGTTTGTCGATGCCTCTTGTGAGGAATGGTATAGTAGGAGAGCTTCAAACAAGATTATTGTTGAGCGTACTTTCTCCCCCACCTTAGACCGGGTACTTAAATTAGGAATGATGTTTAGACGACTAGGTCGGGGATCCATAGTGCAATTGAAAGGGAAGTTTTGACTCGTGCTTATCAAGGAATTCTATGCTAATATGACGGACAAGGGTAATAAACATCTCCCGCATATTGAAACAAGAGTGAAAGGAGTTCCTATTGTCATCACTCAAAATCAATTATCTCACCTCCTCCAGATTTATGACGATGATACTTGGCAAGGGATTGATGTGAATAACCAAAAGATTCTTTCGGACCCGAATTAGGATGTTAGGGGGACGCGAGCAACCCTAGGCTTCTATAAGTATAATGCCTTCCAAGCTAACAGTTTTTATTCCAACAATGACTTGGCAGCCAATTTTCATGCGCTGGTGTACATGTTTGGGTTTAATGTTGTTCCCCATGCTAGTGGTTTCAATGAAACTAGGCTTATTGACACTTATATTCTACACCGGATGATGAACACATTACCTATCCCTCTTGCTCCTTTGATCATCCAATCTATTAGGGAGGTTGTTCATCACCGTCTCTCCACAAAAACCTCTGTTTTTCCCTTGGTTATAATGAAGATTCTTAAGGACTTTGGGGTGAGTGTTGAGGGAGAACTCATGGAGGCTACCACTGAGCACGATATGGTCACTGAGCACACTCTTATGAGTTGCGGATACAAATACAACCCGGAGCTGAAGAAATGGCTCACTCCCTTCGAGGTCCAACATCCCAGTCAGGAAAGGTCACCTACAGCGGTAGAAGGAGCAACCACCACCACCGGCACGTGCTAGAGCTGGCCGTTCTCAGTCCCACTCCCAGATGGACTTTGAGACCACCGTACTGGGGTGCCTCGACCAACAAATGGAGGTGCTCCTACGCTTGCAGGGTACTATGGAAGATATGGCACGACTGCAAGCTACCATGGAGCAGCAGTTGACTAAGTTGAGGCAGCAGCCTCCTAGGCCACATGATGGTGCAGGCCCATCTACACTCGTTGATGAGGAGGAGGATGAGGATGATGCTACTGTGGAGGATTGATGATGCGTTCTTGCTCACTTTTGTTTTTGTTTCCTTTCTCTTTTCATGTTTTTGTTTTAGTTAGTTTGGCTTTCCTTTCGTTGTCTCTCTATTTCGTTTGTCTTTGCTTTATTTTCTTTTCTGGTTGTTATGCTTGGTATTTTCTTTTGTATTTTTTTAGGTACGTTGATGCTGCCTCCCTCTTCACGCATTCAGCTCTTGTACGCCACAATGAATGGAAGTTTGTTTTTTCTATCTCTTCTCCTTTATTTTGTTTGATCCCATGGTATTGGTTGTTTTGGTTATATTTATTTGGCCATTGAGGACAATGTTCAGTTTAAGTGTGGGGGAGTGGTTTGATTGACAATTCTTCTATACATATTCTTCGGATACATATTCTTGCATGCGGGATTTTTCAAATTTTTCAAAATTTTTCAATATCAAGCTATTTTTTTTATATAGTGCATGTCTTTATGATGGATTATAGAGCATATGTTCTAGATCATTGATGGCTTATGCATGATTTTTTGCACTCACTTGGACAAAGTAGTTCTTGATCAAATGTTGTGCATTATTCTTAAACCTGTTTTTCTCTAAAATTCATGTAACATTCTAGAACTTACTTGAATACCTCTCGAGGCGAAATAAGAAAGACATTCATGATTTAACTTAGGGATGACGGTAATAGGCATTCTTTGGATAGTTTGAGCTTTTCAAGCCTACCTATTGTTATATTATCCCTAGTGCCTATTTTGAGCCTAAATTGGTGATTTCTTTCTTTAAAACCCGTCACGATATTTTGTCCATTCCTTGTGCTGAGAGTTTGTATAATTTCCAAATCTTTATGCTCTTGAAGGATGAAAGTATATGTATGTTGAAAAAAATGCAGGGATGGAGATCATGATTTGTTACTTTCAGTCATGGATCAATTATGAGTGGAGTTAGGAAAAGAAAGGAAGTGGAATGGAAGGAAGGAAGAAGTTGAAAAAAATTGAGAAAAAAAAGAATGGTGAGCTGAAAAAGATGAGAAAGCAAAAAAGAAATGAGAGGAAGTAAATAAAGAAAACAACAAACTGCTAGAAAGAAAAGTGAGTGAAAAAGAAAAGAACAGCAGCAGTGAAAACAAAAGAGGAGTAAAAGAGAGAGAATTGAAAAAGCATTAAAAAAACAAAAGAAGAGGAAAAAGATCACAAAAGGGATGGTGAGTGAACTGTAAAAGTAAGTTCATATAAAACACTTGACACCATTGCTGGAAAATTGAGTGATCTTATAAGGAAAAGAATTGATGATAAGAGTTGGTGAAAGAAAAGAAAGAAAAAGAAGAACTATGCAGGATTTGCTTGAAATGCATAAGGGTTGTTATATAAGGTTATAGTTTGATTGATTCTTGGAATAGGAGAGCAAGAAGAGTTGGGAATTATAGGTTTATTTTGGTTACTCTTTTTCTTGTTTACTCTCAGTTTTTCTTTGACTTTTAATGTTCCTATATCCTTCATTTGCTAAGCCACATTACAAACCTTTAGCCTTATATTACAAGCTTAAAAGTCCTACTTGATTTAAGTAGAATCATGATATGTCTCGAATTAGTGGAGAGAGTGTATGAAAAGTAAGCATATGGAATGCATACTCTTTTTGAACTGACTTCTTTCCAATGGTTTGAGAATATTGTAAAGTATTGAGATGGTTCTACTAAGTCATTTATCACTACACAAGTCTTGCATTAGCTATGAAAGATTTAGTATCATATGTTTTATGTTCATGAATAAAGAAAGCATTGAAGATATGGTTTTGAAATTGATTGAGTGATTAAAACCTTGTGTTTTTCCTACTTGTTCTTGATACTTTGCTTGAGGATAAGCAAAGAGTTAAGTGTGGGGGAATGTGATAGAAGCTAAATTAGTTATACTTTGCTTAGTTATTTGAGGCTCTTTTATGATACATTTTGTGAAATAACTAGTCATATTCTTTCATATTTGAGATTTTACCCTTGGAAAGGTATTTGGTCATTACTTCAGGATTTTGGGTAAAATAAAGCAAAACTATCGCGAAGCAGAATAGAGGCGGCGCCGGCTGTATTCTGGAACGTATGCACACAATTTGGAGAAAAATCGCCGGACGAGTGGAGAAACAGAACTAAGGCGGCGCCAGCTCCGAAGGACCAAGGCGGCGCCGGCTGTGGTCTGTCCCTGAGGCGGTGCTGCGATCTTTCTACGCGTTTTTGGAAATCTGAAGAGTTTTAGCAGCTTTCAACTTCTACTCGGCCAAGAACTTTATACCTATGAGTTTAGGCACCTCGTAAGCCTATAAATAGATGGAAAACACAAGGGAAAATGGGAAAATTTATTGATCATCATAGAAAATCACTCAGTCCAAGGAGAATTTTTCAAAGTTCAAGGAGGGTTGTACAAGAAGGTTTTCAAAGGAATAAGAAGGAGGCTTGTCTATGAGTTCTTTCTTTTACTTTGTTTTCTTTTTCTTGAGCAATCATATGTTAATTGTTTTATTGTAATTCGACATTGTTTTAGATATTCATGATTTCTAGAGTTATTTGATCTTTTGATTAATTGGTTATTATTCTTGGTATTCAATTACTTATGCTTATTACGAGATTAGTAGTTGATTCTATCCATTGACTTGCTGGACCAAAAGGGGTTGATGGGTGTTTCGATTTATTAGTTTCATATTCTGTTGGCAATTGACTTGCTAGACCAAATGGGGCTGATTGTTTAAGAACTGGTAATTTAAGATTAATTGATGTCTTCCGAGACCAAGGGTTCATTATTAATTTCATGTTCTAAATTCGCCGAGACCAAGAGAATTTAATTAAGGGTTGTGTTTAATGCGTCTTTTGGATAAATTAGTTGAGACGGACCAAGTGATTCTAATTTATCGAGACGGACCAAGTGATTCTAATTTATCTAGGAGTTAGTGATTTCATGGATTGACCATCAAAGTGAGTCTACCTTCATCCTTCATAGTGCTAAGAGAATGATTGGTTATGATAATGGTTAAGTTTTGTAAGATCATGTTTGTCTAAATAATGACTTGAGTTATATAAATCTACATCCTTGACATATATATATTTTTATTTTTATTTTTTTCTTTTTAATTTTCTTTTTATTTATTTTTCACTTTATCGAATCGGTTAAACAATGAAAGAAGGGTAATTAATGTCTACTTGTTCCTTGAGAATCAACCCTATGCTCAGTTAATGATGAGTACACTTGCTCATATGTGTGATTTGGGTTTAACATTTTAATTTAAACTTGATTGGGAATGTGCTTTGTTTTGTATGATTTTTATACCCAAGTCTGAACGCATCAACTATAAACATTGTTCTATCACTATCACATCGTGGAGTGGACACAACAGATAAAAGAATTTTATTGTTCTGTATGATGAAAGTTAAATTTGAGATGTGCATTCCAAACCATAGAAAATACAAATTTGAGATACACATTTAGAAGAGGCTTACCAAATAGGGTTGAAGAAAGAATGAAGATTTATAGGAAAAAGGAAACAATATATAAGATGGTCAATACTGTCACAACAATAGAAAGCCAAACACTATGTTCCCTGCTCCATGTTATCCAAGCATGCAAGTAATATTCCAGAAATAAATTTATAGAAAGATAAAATGCATTCAAAAAGTATTAGAGAAAAAAACCTTTTTAGAAAAATAACTGAAGAAACCATTTAAACAAGTAAATTTCCCACTATATTCTACCTTTGTATTATAGAAAGCAAATACCAAAGAATTTAACAAGAAGATATGCAAAGGTGTATAATATTTAACTACCATTGGTAGGGCTTTCCTATCTCAATATTGCATATCATAAGGAAGTTGTTATAGAATGACAACAAGCCATAGAAGAACAGAGCTACTATAGATTGGGAAAAGTTTTCAAATGGTAACTTATTGAACATCCCAAATATTTTTTCATGAGAACATACAACAGTACTTGCAAATTAAGATGATTCATTTTGTTACCTTTTCTTACCCGTTATTCTTGTAGAAAATGCAATTAGTGTTGATTTAAAGTGCATTTCAGTATGCTTTTGCAGACGCCACAAAAATTAACGCAATACAAAATACCTTTAGCAATCAAGAAAAGTTAAATTCCTCACTTGGTACTCATCTAGAATGAAATTACTTACTTATTTGAGTTGCTAGCCTTTTGCACACCTGATCTTAACAACCTGAAGTACACAAAGAATCGGATTTTAACAATACAAACAATAAGATATGAGTAAAGCTTCAAGACCAATACAAAACTATTATATACTCGTTAATGAACATGTCTAAAGAACCAGAAATCATAAACCTTACATTATTTCTTACTTGCTACCCAATATTTATATCAATTGTAAGCTAAAAAGTTTTAAATTATGTGCAACCATGGTTAATACAAAACTGCAAAAAATGAAAGCTCAAAATATCATAAGATATTATGAGAGAAAATCAAAGCTTCTAAAAATGAAATTGTCAAAAAAAAAAAAAAAAATACAAACTAATTAAAGTATATATAAAAAAAATGATTGAAGTACAAACTAATCACTATCCGCTTGACCTTCTTAAGATCAAAAGCATTCTATATCGGAGTTGAGACACATTCCAATGTTTAAAAATGCTACTAATCATTTATCCTATTGAAGGAATCACTCTCACTCTTTTTTCTTCATCATGTCTTTGCATTATTTTATTCTTTTGTTTCTGTGGCTCGTGTAGAGGTTGCATTAAACTCAGAGCAATATTGATTGGGGACAAACAAATATGGATTTGGAAACCTTGGAGAATTGAACAGAAATGAAAACACATTGGATAAAGAAACAAACACTATTAATAGTTAACAAAACAGGATACAAGAAGCTTCTGACTTCAAATAGTAGGAAGGAAGTTGTTGACATTTAAATATAGCTCATGGACCTCTTGAAAGAAGCTTTTGATTCCATCATCATTATGGAATTTGTGGAGTAGCATCAGTCAAGTACATATGCACTAAGGTCAAAGAAAGCAAACAAGCAATCTATGCACAATTGTATATCAAACACCACGACAGCAATAATTTACTAGGACCAAACCATTGCAACCTAATAGAGATTGTACATCTAAGATCATTCGTGAGAGCAGAAATGAATCTAATCTTGAATGAAGAGTATTCTACGGATGTTAATCATATAAGTTTCCATGCTATTAAATGTCTGCTAAGGAATAACTATTTACTGAAGATGCAATTTCAAATGCAATCATAGGTCCAATTCTCAATTTCTATGACATCTAAGGCGAAGATCAATGTAGGAGAAGTGGACATAGCACATTCACATATCATATAGATTTTTTCATGAAGTTCAATAGAGCAAACATATTGAAATATCTACTTAAATACATGCCAAATAACTAATGACAATATAAGCAAAAGGCTCAAGAAAAAAAATGTCCCTAAGCACTATTAGAGAAGATAGAAGTAGCCAAACAAAAATGGCAAACTGCACAACATGCAACTGCAGCATTTTGTTAAACCTATCTATTTCGAAATATTCTTTGACTAAATGGAAGTTGAAGTACCAAGCGATCAAAAGGGATGAAAACTAAATGTAATTGGCTTGCACAATATAAAACAAACTAAAGGTTTTTTCTAGTCTTGTAGACAAAAACAAACTCAAGAGTTATATGTAATCACCACAAAAAAACTATAAATTCAACAAATAATCAATGATAATTAAATAATATTCAGTATAGTCTCAATCTTTAGTACACAAATAATCCAAGATTCAACCTAATAATACATCACTAAACTAAAATATACACCTTGTTTCCTTTAAAAATGAAATAATAGAAATAACCACTCAAAATAAATAACATATGCAGAAACTTCGGCAGATCCGGTAGCAACTGTATTTTTAAGAAAAAAAAATCGTAAGTTCAAGAACTCCATGAATTCTGTTTTAGCAAAAATAGAAACTTAGGGGAAAAAAATCAAAACTTGAATTGGCGGAGGAAAATAGAGAATGATGAGAATAAGAAGAAGAATGTAGGAAAATAGAGATAGAGAGATAAAGGGATGGGGAGTTAAAAAACCTTGGAAAAGGAAGCATGGGAGACGTAGGGATTGGCTGGGGATCGGGTAGGAATTTTCACCAAGCCAAATCTGAGCCATATAAATCTAAAAATATCTAAACCATCAAAATTCAAACAAAGAGGCATATATATATATATATATATAATGACTAAACTAACCATGATAACCAAATGAATCTCAACCATTCAAAGAGTAATATAATATTCTTGATAAAATCTTCTTCGTTCATTACAAAATTCTAAAATTTAAACCATTAGATTTTAAAAGACTTAAGAGAAAAAGAAATTAAAAATTATTAAAATAATATTTTATGACATTTCTATCTCCTCTTCAAATACAAAATACCCTTAGCAATCAAGAAATGTTAAATTTCTCATTTAGTACTTATCTAGAATGATATCACTTACTTATTTGAGTTACCAGCCTTTTGCACACTTGATCTTAACAACTTGAAGCACACAAATAATCAGATTTTAACAATACAAACAATAAGATATGAGTTGCTTCAAGACCAATACAAAACTATTACATACTCATTAATGAACATATCTAAAGAACCAAAAATCATAAACCTTACATTATTTCTTACTTGCTACCCAATATTTATATCAATTGTAAGCTAAAAAGTTTTAAATTGTGTGTAACCATGGTTAATACAAAACTGCAAAAAATGAAAGCTCAAAATATCATAAGATATTATGAGAAAAAATCAAAGCTTCTAAAAATTAGATTGCAAAAAATAATAATAATAATACAAACTAATTAAAGTATTAAAAAAATTGATTGAAGTACAAACTAATCGCTATCCGCTTGACCTTCTTAAGATCAAAAGCATTCTATATCGGAGTTGAGACACATTCCAATGTTTAAAAATGCTACTAATCATTTATCCTATTGAAGGAATCACTATCACCCTCTCTTCTTCATCGTGTCTTTGCATTATTTTGTTCTTTTGTTTCTGTGGTTCGTGTAGAGGTTGCATTAAACTTAAAGAAATATTGATTGGGGACAAACAAATATGGATTTGTAAACCTTGGAGAATTGAACAGAAATGAAAACACATTGGATAAAGAAATAGACACTATTAATAGTTAACAAAACAGGATACAAGAAGCTTCTAACTTCAAAGAGTAGGAAGGAAGTTGTTGACCTTTAAATATGGCTCATGGACCTCTTGAAAGAAGCTTTTGATTACATCATCATTGCGGGATTCATGGAGCAGCATCAATCAAGTATGTATGCACTAAGGTCAAAGAAAGCAAACAAGCAATCCATACACAATTGCATATCAAACACTATGAAGGCAACAATTTACCAAGACCAAACCACTGTAACATAATAGAGATTGTATAGCAAGGGTCATTCGTGAGAGAGTAGAAATGAATCTAATCTTGAAAGGAGAGTATTCTACAGATGTTAAACACATAAGTTTCCATTCTATTAAATGTTTGCTAAGGAATAAATACTTACTGAAAATGTACTTTCAAATAAAATCATAGGTCTAATTCTCAATTTCTATGGCATCTAAGGGGAAGATCAATGTAGGAGAAATGGACATAGAACATTCACAGATCATATAGATTTTTTTTCATGAAGTTCAATAGAGCAAAGATATTGAAATATCTACTTAAAAATATATAAAATAACTAACAACAATATGGGCAAAAGGCTCAAGGAAAAAAATGTCCCTAACCACTACTGGAGAAGACAAAAGTAGCTAAACAACAATGGCAAACTACACAACATGCAGCTGCTCCATTCTCTAAAACCTATCTTTTTCAAAATATTCTTGGATTGAACACAAGTTGAAGTACCAAGTGACCACAAGGGATGAAAGCAAAATATAATTGGCTTGCACAATAAAAAACAAACTAAGGGTTTTCCAGTCTAGTAGACAAAAACAAACTCGATAGTTATATATAATCATCACAAAATAATAATAAATAAAAAATATTCAATATAGCCTCAGTCTTTAGTTCACAAATAATCTAAGATTCAACCCAACAATACTTCACTAAACTAAAATATATACCTTGTTTCCTTTAAAAACAAAATAATAGCAATAACCACTCAAAATAAATAATAGGATGTAGAAACTCTGGCAAATCCGGCGGCAACTCTATTTTTAAGAGAAAATTTGAAACTTCAAGAACTCCATTTCTCTTTTAGCAAAAAAGGAAATTTAGAAAAAAATAAACACTTCAATCCACAGAGGAAAAGAGGGAAGGATGAGAACAAGAAGATCGCAGGAAAACAAAGAAGATGAAGATCGAGTAGCGGGAAGAAAAGTTAAGGAGATTAGCAGACAGGGTTTGACAACTTGGAATATGCAGTTGAAGGGTAAGTACCGATGGAGGAGAAAGCTAGAGAAAACGGGAAGGGGAGTTCAAAAACCTTTGAAGAGGAAATGTGCGAGACGTAGGGTTGGGCTGGGGATTGGGTAGGAATTTTCACCAAGCCAAATCAGACCCACACAAATCAATATCTACAATAACAACAATAACAAACTAAGCCTTAGTCTTAAGAAACTTAGGGTCAGCTACATAAACTAATACCAGGCTACGTATGGTCATCTATATGAACTCTCTTTCTCCACTTCCTTTTATCGACCGTCATACTTTTATCCAAATCTAACAAAGACATATCTCTCGTAATCACCTTTATCCATGTCGTTTTAAGCCTGCCTGTACCTCTGTCTAAACTATCCTGCTTCTCTTCCTCAATCCTCTTAACAGGTGCATCCCTTGGTCTTCTCTGTACATGTCCAAATCAATGCAAATAGTATTCTTTCATCTTTTCCTCAATAGATGCCACTCCCACATTTTCCCTAATGATCTCATTTCTGACTCTATCCTTTCTAGTATATCCATACATCTACAGTAACATACGCATCTCAACTACTTTTATTTTGTGAATCTAACACCTTCTAACTGCCCAACATTCTGTGTCATATAGCAAAGCAAGTCTTACGGTTGTTCTATAGAACTTTCCCTTTAGGCTCAATGGTATATTACGATCATATAGAACACCAGCCGCACTCTTCTATTTCAACCAACCTGCCATAACTCGGTGTACAACGTCATCATTGAGTTCTCCATCTTTCTGAGTAATAGATCCTAGATATCAAAGTAATCACCTACCGGTATATCTCTACCATCCAAAGTTACATTCTAAGCTATATTTCTGCTACTACTGAACTTGCATTCCATATACTCCGTTTTACTTTTACTAATTCTAAAGCCCTTAGATTCCAATGTCTGTCATCACAACTCTAATTTAGCATTTACACCGACTCGAGTCTCATCAATCAACACAATATCATCAGCCAAAAATATACACCAATGCACAACCTCCTGTATAGTGCAAGTCAACTCGTTCACAATGGCTGCAAAGAGGAAAAGGGTTAAACGCCGATCCTTGATGCATCTCGAAAATAATAAAAAACTCTGCAGTTATTCCAGTGTAACTCCTTACACTTGTACATGCTCCCTCATACATATCTTTAATGAGAGTAATATATTTTAGCGAGACACCTTTCTTGGCCAGCACCCACCAAACTATTTCTCTAGGCACCTTGTTAGAAGCTTTCTCTAGGTAAATAAATACCATATGTAAATCTTTCTTTCAATCCTTCTAACAGACGCATCCCTCGGTCTTTTCTATGTATGTCCCAACCAATGCAAGTGGCTTTCTCTCATCTTCTCCTCAATGGATGCCACTCCCATATTTTTCCTAATGGTCTCATTTCTGATTCTATCTTTTTTAGTATATCCATACATCAATCGTAACATACGCATATCAGTTACTTTTATTTTGTGAATATGATACATTTTAACTGCCCAACATTCCATGCCATAGAACAAAGCAGGTCTTACGACTGTTCTATAGAACTTTTCATTTAGGCACAATGATATATTACAATCGCATAGAATACCAGTCACACTCTACCATTTCAACTAACCTGCCGTAACTCGGTGTGCAATATCGCATCAAGCTCTTTGTTTTTCTGAATAATAGATCCTAAATATCGAAAGGAATCACCTACTGGTATATCTCTACTATCCAAAGTTACACTTTGAGTTATATTTCTACTACTACTGAACTTACATTTCATATACTCCATTTTACTTTTACTAATTCTGAAGCCCTTGAATTCCAATGTCTGTCGCCACAACTCTAATTTAGCATTTACACTGGCTATAATCTCATCAATCAATACAATATCATCAGCAAAAAAATATACACCATGGCACAACCACCTGTATAGTGCAAGTCAACTCATCCATAATGGCCGCAAAGAGGAAAATGGCTAAGTGCTGATCCTTGATGCACCCCGATAGTAATAGGAAACTCTACAGTCACTTCGGCGTAACTCCTTATTCTTTTATATGATTCCTTATACATATCTTTAATGAAAGTAATATACTTTAGCGATATATCTTTCTTAGCCAACACCCACCAAACTACTTCTCTAAGCACTTTGTCATAGGCCTTCTCCAGGTCAATAAATAGCATATGTAAATCTTTCTTTCTTTTCGTATAATATTCAATCATTTACCATAATAAATGAATTGCCTCCGTAGTAGAACACTCAAGCATAAAACCAAATTGATTATCTGAAATCTGTATAATGCACCTTAACCTCTATTCAATCGCTCTCTCCCAAAACTTCATAGTATAACTCATGAGTTTAATCTCACGATAATTGACACAATCTTGAACATCCCCTTTATTCTTATACAGAGGAATCAATGTACTTTTCCTCTATTCTGTAGGCATCTTGTTAACTCTATATATCTTGTTAAACAGACTTGTCAACCACGCAATACCTATCTCATCTAAACACTTCCAAACCTCGATAGGTATAACATCTGGTCCCACTGCCTTTTTTGGTCTTATCCTTTTAAGGGCCTCTTGAACTTAATGCTTCTGAATACGATGAATACATACACGGTTAACCTCTTTATTTGAAATCACAAGGCTACCCATACTCAAAACTTGAACTTAACTCCCATTAAATAACTTATCAAAATAGAACCTCCATCCTTCATTGATTTCTTTGTCAACCAAAACTCTGTTATTGTCGTCATTCACACATTTCACCACATCAATATCTCTAGTCTTTTTCTCCTTGAAACACGCCATTCTATATATATTATTCTCCCCATCTTTAGTATCTAACTTTTCATATAAATCATTGTAAACCGTGAATCTTGCTTTTCTAACAGTTTCTATAGTTTTTCTTCTTGTGACCTTGTATTTCTCAAAATTCTCATCTCTCCTGCATTTTCCTAGGTTTCTATAGCACTCTCTTTTACTCCTTATGGCTTTTTTTTACTTCGTTGTTCTACCACGACACGTTCTTATTTAGTGGTACTCTTCCTTTAGATTCACTAAGCACTTCCTTAGCTACTATCATAATACATTAAGCCATCTTTCTCTATATAGTATCTGGATCCGAATCCATATAAGAAGACTAGTTATCTGCCTGAACTACCTTATCGACAAAGGCTAATCTTGCATCCTTCTGTAGCTTCCACCACTTGATCCTAGGGTTAACCCGATGATTCTGCTACTTACCCTTTTTTCTAAAATTAAAATCGATGACCAATAACCTGTGTAAAAAAATATTAAAAAATAAAAATTCAAACCAAGAGGAAGAAAAAAATAAAAATATTAAAAAATGACTAAACTAACAATTACCACCAAATGAATCTCAACAGTACAAAGAGTAATATAATATTATTGATAAAATCTTATTCATTCATTACAAAGTTCTAAAATTTAAACCATTAGATTTTAAAATACTTAAAGGAAAAAGAAATTAAAAATTATTGAAACAATATTTTATGACATTTCTATCCCCTCTTCATTCTTAATATATATATTTAGATAAATTTTTTATTTTTCCTTTTTACCCACTAGGTTTTCCTAATTCAAAAGGGACCCAAAAATTTTTCCAAAAATTGAATTTTGGATTTACAAAGTTTTCAAACTTTGATTTTGGAAGTAACTATATTATTACCAATATAGTAATTTGGAATTTATATTTATTTATTTTATTTTTTTCCAAACTAGTAATTTTAGAAAATTTTTTATTTCATGTATTTATTTGCTTAATTTATTTTAAGCATGATTTTGTCATGGGCATGGTTATGGACTTAGACCAATTAATTATGATTAATTAATATTGTGTCATACATTTTATTACTTTGTTTTGAATAAATAAGCCCTACAAGTCATGTCTTTCTCTATAATTCTCTTGTAACTTCTCTTCTCATCTAATTTCTCTCGAATGTAACTCGAGATTTCTTTATTAGGAATTTATGTAATTAGATTATATAGGTTAGATAGAAATAGAAATTATTTTAGGAGCTTATGGAGATGGTGATCAAGACGAAGTAAGAAGATGGTAAGACTTTCTTCTCTAAACATGCATGAACATATAGATTTGACCAAAATTAATTTCCTATTTAGCTCAAGGAAATTAATATAGAAAAGTCCATAACCAAGCCATGTAATTGAATCTATTACAATATGGTAAAATGTGTTGATATTTATGCATGCAAATGTATGAGACCACTAATATAACAAATCCCTCAATTAATATTAAACATAATGCCTTCCATTAATATAGTAAGAACGAGAGCTCTTTTTCAAGACCAGGTTATTGGACAAACCCAAACCAACTTAACATCGAGTATGTTCAAACTATGAAATTTAAATTTCTGATTAATTGGTTGGGTTTAACCAATTTCTTTATCCCGATTGAGCTAACTCAAATATAAAGAAAATTAGAGGTAAGATTAGGCTAGCTTAAAGGCTTTAAGATTAAAAGATGTTAATTACCCAATAATCCGGTAATTACATTTGATGTAATTAGTATTAGATACATACTATTGAACTTAAGAATGATTTGTTGGACAGACCCAATGTTATTATTAAGGAATTTAAATACTAATCCACTAGAAAAGTTTACAATGGGCTTTCCTAAATTACTAGTGGAGACTATGAATTTGAGTAAAATAGTAGAATAATTATACACTTAATTAAAGATATAATTATTTGCATATCATATTCATATACATTTTACTAATTTCTCTATCTTTACATCTAGGTTATTTACATCATGTTGACCAATTTGAATTTATGTAATATCTTGAAAACTAATAAGCTTATCGAGTCAAATTTTTTAGACTAGTATAAAAACTTGAGAATCGTTCTTAAGCTGAAAAAGTTGTTATACGTGCTAGATACTCCTATTGCTCTCGTTACTAGCCCAAGATGCTCATACTAATAAGTATGCTGTCTATAAGAAGCACAAAGAGGACAGTGACACAACATCTTACATCATGTTTGCGTTAATGACTCTTGAATTGCAAAAACAATAAAGCATATGGATGTTTAATGGATTATCTTTCATATGAGAGAGTTGTTTGATGCACAAGCCAGAACGAAGAGATATGAGATTTCTAAATAACTGTTCTATTCTAAAATGATTAAGAGTGCTTTTGTGGCCACTCATGGGCTTAGAATGTTGGGCTTAATTAAGAAACTTGGCTTTTGGATTCGTTATGGACAATGAATTAAGTGTTGACTTAATTTTACAATTTTTAATGAGTAGTTTTTCTTAATTTGTGACAAACTTCCAAATGAACAAGATTAAGTTCACTACACTTGAGCTAAGCAATCTTCTCAAGACTGTGGAATCCTTCATCAAGAAGGAAACCAGTACAGTCATGCTAGTAGATTCTTTATCTTCTAAAAAGAAAGTTCATAAGAAGAAGAAGAAGACTATTAAGCCCAAAGGTGGCGTGAAGAAAAAGGAGGTAGCCACCAAAGACCCATGTCATCATTGTAGTAGGATGGGCCATTAAAGGAGCAACTGCAAGGCCTATCTGGAGACCGTCAATGAGAAGCTTGCGGGCACTTCTATGCCCACTTCTAGTATGTTTATGATTGAGACTAATACTTCCTTTAAAAATGAGATATAGGTATTGGATACCGGATGTGGATCTTATTTATGTAATAATTTGCAGAGAATTAAGGACAATAGAAGGCTTGAAAAGGGTAATGTGGACCTTCATGCTGCAAATAGAGCAAAGGTTGCTGCACTTGCTATGGGGACTTATCATCTACATTTGTCTTCTGGATTGATTTTAGAATTTATAAATTGTTATTATGGACCTGTTTTACTTAAGAACATTATCTCAGGTGCTTGTTTGGACATGAATAATTTTTATTTTATTTTCAAAAATAAAGATTTTTCTTTTTCATTAAATAATGTCTAATATGGTACTGTAACTTTGATAAATGATTTGTATGTTCTAGGCATCAATAATCTTATTCTCAATATAAATAACAAGCAAAGAAAATATAACTCAATCTCATCTTACTTATGGCATTGTCGTTTAGGCATATAAATAAGCATTGCATTTCTAAGTTACACAAGTTTGGTGACTTAGAGTTATTTAATTACGAATCATATGGCATATGTGAGTCTTGTTTACTTAGAAAAAATGGCTAAAATACCATTTTTTGGAAAAGGGAAAAAGGTTAAAGAGTTATTAGAACTCATACATACTGATATGTGTGGCCCAATATTAATACAAGCAATAGGAGGTTATCAATATTTTATTACCTTTATTGATGATTATTCATGATATGAGTATTTGTATTTAATGAAATACAAATTAGAAGACTTTGATAAGTTCAAAGACTTCAGGAATGAAGTAGGAAAACAACTTGACAAAAGTATTAAAATTCTAAGATCTGATCGAGGAGGTAAATACTTAAGTTAAGAGTTTCAAAATTATCTAAAAGATAATGAGATATTATCTCAATATACAGCTCAACATAATGGTATATCTAAGAGAATGAATTGAACCATTCTAAACATGATATGGATCATGATGACTTTTGTAGACTTATCAAAATCATTTTGGGAATATGCACTAAAGACTGTTGTTTATATACTAAATAGTATTTTGTAAAAAATGATTGATATCACCCCATTTGAGTTATTTTTTGGTAAAAAATCAAAGTTATTTCACATGAAAATATGAGGCTGCCTTGCCTTTGTTAAATGGCTATGGTAAGGCAAACTTGAAAATAAGTCTGACAAATATTTATTTGTTGTATATCTAAAAGAATCATTTAGATATTACTTCTATCTCCCTTTTGAAAATAAAGTGTTTGTTTCAAAGTATGCTGTCTTATTAAAGAAGGAGCACATACTCAAAGGGGACAGTGAGAGTAAAATTGAATTTAGTAAAATTCAAGAAGAACAAACAAACAAGGATCAATTGTTTGAACCCACATCTATTAAGAGAATAGATGAACCTGCATCTACATAAAAACCTCATACGTCGAGTAGGATACGTATAGTACTTGAGAAATATGAATTTCTCATAAGTGACAATAATAATGTATTACTCATAGATGAGGATGAGTCTACTACTTACAAGGATGTTCTAAATAATTCAGAATTTGACAAATAGCTTGAAGCCATGAAATCGGAGATGGATTCTATGTATGACAACCAAGTATGGATCTTGGTTGATCCACCTAAGAGAATCAAACCTATAGCGTGCAAATGGATTTTCAAGAAAAAAACCGACATGAATGGTAACATAATTACCTATAAAGCACAACTAGTTACTAAAGCTTATCATTAATAACATAGTATTGACTATGACAAAACTTTCTTGCCAGTGCCATGCTGAAATTCATAAGGATACTCCTAACATTTGTCACCCATTATGATTATGAAGTCTAGCAAATGAATATGAAAATAGCTTTTCTAAATGGAAACCCAACTAAGGAAGTGTACATGACTGATGCGTAAATTTTAAGTGAATAAAAATCAATAAATTTAAATTCATCTCTTAGTCAAATTTTAATTAAAATATTAACACCAAAATACATATACGAGTAAGTATACTCATCGCAAGCATAGTATAGGAAATTAATGAGTATCAATTTTCAAAGAAAAAAGTACACACTAATTACTTTTCATTCATTATTTATCCAACCTAATAAAGTGATAAAACAATAAAAAAATAAAGAAAAATATATACAACTCAAGGATGTAAAAATATGTAATTTAGACAAAGGCTTTTGAAAACTTGACAATAAATCACTTAGCACATATTACAATCAATTATTATTTTGGTCTCATGACGCATTTAATATAGACCGTTATACAATCATCCTTGAACGTAATGAAGTACTAAAAACCTCCTTTTGCTTGTGTGGATAAGGGACCACATACATTAGTATGAACTAAACTCAGTATTTCCTTAACTCAGTTTGTCTTTTGGGTAAATGACCTTTTGCATCTTCCCCATATGTCATGATTCATACTGAGGCTAATTTTCCAATATCAATAAGCCTAAAGACTCATCATAGATTAGCCTTTAAATCCTGGTTGAGTTAATGTGACCCAACCTCAAATGCCATAAATACGAGTCACTGATATTGTCCTTTCTCTTCTTATTTAAAGATTCATTTAGAGAATTGTTTGCTTGATTATTAATAGGATTTGTGAAGAATAAATTTTCATATATGTGCCCAAGACATAAAACATTTCCATCGAAGCTATGAAAATAATACAGAACCACACATGCACGGCCAAACAGAGGGAAAAAAATAAAAATGCAACACAACGGAAGCGAAAAATATAATACCTCTGCACTTTGTTTCTTTCTTTGACCGTGAAGAAGGCAATTGGACCATAGGAATGGCTTCTCCTCTAGATGATGATTCTGGGATTGTAGATGTCTCCGGTTGAAATCCCGTGATCCTCCTGCTTCATCTTATTTGCATGAATGTTGAAGCTTCTTGAAAACTTAGAATATTCCACCGCCTATTACTTATTGGTGATACAACTTAGGTAAGAAAAATCATAGTCTCAAAGGCTTCTTGATCCTTTACTATTGATTAGTAAAATCAAGAAAAAAATTGGAAAACAAGAACGAGAGAAAAAGAAGGAGAACAGGCCTTTGGGTTTTTTTTTCTTCTTTTCCGTGTGTATCCTCTGTATATCCCAAAACACACGACTTTACTAATGACAACTAAAACACTAGGGTTTTGATATTTCAAAATACCTGAAAACTATCAACAGAAGAGGTTTGGCTTAACCTAAACTATTCTGTTCCGTGAATTAAAAAACCCTTTTAGTTCAAGCTATTAGGCCATTAATATTTATTATTTTTCTTGAACCCAATGAGCCCAAAATAATAAACAATAATTATTTATTTCTGGACCTATAAAATTAATCCAATAAATAATTAATGAGCCAAAATAAACTAAAATAATTATTTAAGCCATTTTATCTAGTTTAGCCCAAGTTAATTTTCTAATTATTCAATCTGAGCTTAAGCCCTGAATAATTAATTAAGCAATTAAACTATATAATAAATTTAATTTAATTTTTCTTGTTCTTTTATTTTATTCTAATCTAAAAATAAATTAGACTTCTTAAATAAAATAAAACCCTTTGAACCAAGACCATTTCCTCAACTTAAAATTAATTAGGACTTACAGATATTCCAAAGACCAAAAAGACACATCGTCTTGGCTGCTAAAATGATCAAAATACCCCTACTATATAAATAGTTATATTTTGTATTTTAAATATTTTTCAATATTACCATAAGAAAATATTGACCCCAAGGACAATGCTGTGTTCGCTATGTCTCTGACCTACAAGTAAAATGACTAAAATACCCCTCTATACCGCCATGTATTTAGAGAGAAAAAAAAAAGTATACTAACACCTCTCTAAAAGACATCTACCATCCTTAGGTTTCTAGTCTAATAATCCACAACTTCTTGAAATATTTTCACTTTCCAAGGGAGCTACCCTAAAACAAACATCCCAAGTTATGTTCCCTAGGGCACTGGATAATTAGATCATTCGGACAACCATAAGGGGCGATATAATATAAAAGTTATCTTATATAAGTCTGTCTTAAATAACTAGTTACATATAACCAATATACTAGTAAATTGGTCTTACTAAAGAACCTCAACTTTAGTATATCAAAGCATACACTTCTAACTTTGTCAGATTACCAACTCATACTCAAGCTTAGAGTATAAGTCCATGTTGGAATATATACCCTCTAGACTAGTTTATCTGATATAATTATCGAATTTATTAATAAAAGAATTTATTCGTAAAATTTATTTGTGAATTTATATTTTATTTATGCACGATTTTTGCTTGAAAATGACCCATTGTGTTTAAGTAAATGATCCATGTGAATGGTGGTCTTTCACAGTAAGGTATTGATCACGGATTACTTAACATATAAATGTTTGTTCTTAACCGATTGATAATAATGGGAATCTCATCATGTTTAGGTTATTATGTTATGAATTTCAAATGGGGAATGGCTTACCTTTAGCCAGTGAGTAGTCCACTCACTTCATAGTATAAGCATATTTTGAATACGTAGAACAAGACCTGTAATAGTGGTTTCTAAAAGTTCTATTTAAAACAAACCCAAACTATTATTGCTATAGCATGGACTAATACTCTACCACTTAAGTATGAGTTGGTGGTCTGACGAAGCTAGAATCATATACTTTGATATACTGTAGTTGAGATTTTTTCGTAGAGCCGATATACTTATATGTTGGGTATATGTGACTAGTTAGTTAAGACAGACTTGTACAAGATAGTTTCTACGCCATATCGCCCTTTGTGACTGTTCAAATGATCTAATTATCCAGGGCCTTGGAGAACATGACTTGGATGTTTACTTTAGGGTAGCTCCCTTACAAAGTGAAAACATTCCAAGAGTCGTGGATCATTAGACTAGAAGTCTAAGGATAGTAGATGTCTATTAGAGAGGTGTTAGTACACTATTCCTTTCTAAATGCGCGATGATGCGTAAAGGGGTATTTTAGTCATTACACCTGTAAGTCGAAGACTTTGTTAACACAGCATTGTCTTTGGGGACAATATTTCCTTATGATGATATTAGAAAATATTTAAAATGCAAAATACAGCTATTTATATAGTGAGGGTATTTTGATCATTTTAGTAACTAATGTGATGTGTCTTTTAGTCACCGAAATGGCCCTTAAGTCCTGACAGATTTAGGTTAAGGAATTAGTCTTAATAATTATGGGTTTTATTTTATTTTATTAGTCTAATTTATTATTGAACTGGAATACAATAAAAGATCTGAGAGAGAGTATTTATTTTATCTAGTTTAATTAGCTAATTAATTATTCAGGGCCCAAGGCACAGATTGAATAATAAAATAATTAATCTAGATATAAAACTAGATAAAAGGTATAATATTTTATATTGTTCTATTTAGACTTATTAATTATTTATTAGGTTGTTTAATGAAGCCTAGAAAATAAATAATTGAGATTTATTATTTATGGGTGTTCAAGCCCAAGAGTAAATAATTTTATCTGGCCTAATGAATAAAACCAAGGGTAAAATAAATAAATAAATAATTAATTAATTAATTAAAATAAAAAAAGAAAAAAAATACGAGATGGATCCCATATTGTTTTGCGTAAAGGATAACAAAAAGCATAGAGCTTTCTGTTTTCACGCGGTTGGATTCTCTCTCGGTGTAAATTGATTAAATGAATTGATTTTGCAATCAAGACCAATTGAAAGGAAGTGCTAAGGCTGGTGGGTTTTTGGTTCACATAAGCAAAAATGTAGCCTGGGAAAGCATTTCACTGAAGCAAAAAAAAAAAAAAACACTTATCAAACCCAACTTTTCAAGCTTTTATCGACAGTGCTACGTGCACTATTTCGAAAGATCAAAGGTTTCGCGTGAATGAGATGCAGTCGACGTTTATAAGGACGTGATCCAATAGTCTCAAGTGTCCTTATACAGACATCTACACCAGTGCGGAAAAGGCCATTCAATCATAGAAGTAAATTTTTCGTTTTGTTAGCATGCTTTCGTTGTGATAATTTTTGCCATTTTAAGCCTTCAGTCCATGCTATATCGATAGTAGTCTAGGTTTCTATTACAATACTTTTAGAAACCATTACTACAAGTCCAATTCTATAAATTCGAAATACTTTTGCGTTATGAAATAAGAAAATTACTCATTGGCTAAAGGTAAGCCATTTTATAATTAGAACTCATAATATAATAACCTTACCATGATGAGATTCCCATTCTCATCTTTTGGTTAAGAATGTTAGTTAATGTGTTAAGTAACACATGGTCCATACCTTACTGTGAAATACCTCTGTTCACACGAACCATTTACTTAAACACAATGGGGTTTTTCCAATAAAATCGTGCAAAAAAAAAAAAAAAGATAATTCACAAACAATTTTTGAGAATAATACTTTTGTTAATACAAGTCAAAATTACATTAGAAATTTAGTTTAAGAGGGCATACATCCGAACATTCTCCTACTTACACTCTAAGACTAAGTGAGTCTATAGGTGCCCACTCCTATGGCGTCTAAGTGTCTTCTAAAGACTTTTTCAACTAAAGGCTTGGTGAAGGGATTTGCTAGATTATTTTCTGAGGCAATTTGTTTCACCATGACTTCCCGTCTCTGGGTAAAATCCCAAATCAGATGGTTCTTTCTCTTAATTTGCTTCCCATTTTTGTGGTTCTTGGGTTCTTTGAATTGTGAGACCGCGTTAGTGTTGTTGCAATACATCAAAACTGACATTTTCATCTATGGCACGACTCCAAGTTCTAGATGGAAATTTTGAAGCCAAACTGCTTCCTTGGATATTTCCGAAGTTGCCACATACTCAGCTTCTATGGTTAAGTCAGTAATGCAAGATTACTTGATACTTATCCATAAAATAGCTTCTACAGATAAGGTGAAGACATATCCACTAGTAAATTTTCTCTCATCTTTATCTACTTGAAAATCTGAGTCTGTGTATCCTATAGGAACCAAGTCATCAGCCTTGTAAACCAGCATATAATTTCTCGTACCCTTAAGATAGTTAAGAATATGTTTTACAGCCTGCCAATAAACCTCCCCCGGGTTTGACTGATATCCATTACCCAAGCCTACGACAAACAAGATATCTGGCCTAGTACATAGCATGGCGTACATGAGACGTTCCACGGCTAAAGCATAGGCAATCCTACTCGTTCTATCTTTTTCTTCTTAAAACTTTAGACAGTCCTTTGAGAAAAAAGACAACCTATGTTTGTAAGGATTCAATGCTCCCTTGCATGAGTTAATACTAAATTTGGCCAGCATCTTGTTAATGTATGTTGCTTGGGATAATCCTAACATTCTCTGCTTCATATTTTTAAAACGCTTTATCCTGAGAATGTAACTGGCTTTTCCTAAATCCTTCATACTTAATTAACTAGATAGTCAAACCTTGGTAGATGACAATGTCTCTACACCATTCCTAATGAATAGAATGTCATCCACATATAGCATAAGAAAAACCACATTTATGCTTTCTAGTTTCCTGTACACACATGGTTCATCCTCATTTTGAATGAAGCCATAAGATTTTACAGTCTTATTGAAACGAATGTTCCATGCTCTGAATGCCTGCTTAAATCCATAAATGGATTTTTAAGCTTACAAACCATATGGTCTTGTTCTTCAACAATAAAGCCTTTCGGTTGGGACATATAGATGTCTTCACTATGATGGCCATTTAAAAATGTCGTATTGACATCCATTTACCATATTTTGTAGTTATAATGACATGCGATGATAAGGTGGATATGGATGGACTTAAGCATGGCTATCGGGGAAAATGTTTTTTCATAATCGATCCATTCTTTCTGAGTATACCATTTCACCACAAGCTTACCTTTGAAGGTTTCCTCCTTCCCATCTACTCCTCTCTTCCTCTTGTACACCCATTTACACTCAATGAGTTTTATCCCTTCAAGTGAAGTTACAAGATCCTAAACCTAATTGAAGTACATAGACTCAATATTGATTTTTATTACTTCATGCCATAGGTTTGCATCGGCATTAGCAATAGTCTCCTCGTATCTAGTGGGATCTTATTCCTAATAGTCGGAGACTAGGTCAAATACCTCTCTAGTTCATCTTTTTAGAATCCTAGATACCCTCCCATTACGACGAGGCTCCGTTTGTACAGGTTCTTGGGACTGTACCTCTTCTTGTTCTATAAACGGGTTGGAAGAAGTTGATTTAGAAGACAAATTCTCCTCAAGTTCCAACCTTGTTGAACCCATATTGGATGTGCTTTGATCATTCTCCAAGTATCTAGCGTTAGTACTCACAAGTACCTTTTTCTAATTGGGATGATAAAAGTAACCACCATTTGTTCTTTTTGGATACTCAACAAAACAGTATAATTCTGTTCTTGGCTCTAACATGCCTCCCTTATTTAGTACATAAGTTGGACATCCCTATATATTGAGATGATTTAAACTAGGCTTACTCCTAATCCACATCTCATTGGGCATTCTAGGTACTGATTTGGAAGGCATCAAGTTCATATTCATTTACCAGTTGCCATGCTGAAATTCATAAGGATATTCCTAACACTTGCCACTCATTATGATTATGAGGTTTGGCAAATGAATATGAAAATAGCTTTTCTAAATGGAAACCCAACTAAGGAAGTGTATATGATTGATGCTTAAATTTTGAGAGTATAAAAATTAATAAATTTAAATCTATCCCTAAGTCAAGTTTTAATTAAAATATTAATACCAAAATACACATATGAGAAAGTATACTCATCGCAAGCATAGTATAGGGAATTAACAAGTATCGATCTTCAAATGAACAAGTACACACTAATCACTTTTCATTAATTATTTAACCGACCCAATCAAGTGATAAAATAATAAAAAATAAAGAAAAATATATACAACTCAATGATGTAAAAATATGTAATTTAGACAAAGACTTTTGAAAATATGACAATGAATCACTTAGCACATATCACAATCAAGTATTACCTTGGTCTCATGACAGATTTAATATAGACCCTTATACAATCATCTGTAAATGTAATGAAGTACTAAAAACCTCCTTTTGTTTGTGTGGATAGGGGACCACACACATCAGTGTGAACTAAACTCAGTATTTCCTTAACTCTTTTTGTTTTTTGGGTAAATGACCTTTTGCATCTTCCCCATATGTCATGATTCATACTGAGGCTAATTTTCTAATCTCAATAAGCCTAAAAGCCTATTATGGATTAGCCTCTAAATCCTGGTTGAGTTAATGTGACCCAACCTCAAACGCCATAAATACGAGTCACTGATATTGTCCTTTCTTTTCTTATTTAAAAGTTCATTTAGAGCATTGTTTTCTTGATTATTAATAGGATTTATGAAGAATAAATTTTCATATATGTGCCCAATACATAAAACATTTCCATTGAAGCTATGAAAATAATATAGAACCACACAAACACGAACCAAATAGAGGGAAAAAAATAAAAATGTAACACAACAGAAGCAAAAAATAGAATATCTCTACGCTTTGTTTCTTTCTCTAGCCGTGAAGAAGGTGATTGGATCTCAGGAATGGCTTCTCCTCTAGATGATGATTTCGAGATTGTAGACGTCTTCGGTTGAAATTCAGCGATCTACCCGCTTCGTCTCCTTTGCATGAACACCGAAGCTTCTAGAGAACTTAGAATATTCCACCGCCTATTACTCATTGGTGATACAACTTAAGCAAGGAAAATCACAGTTTCAAAGGCTTCTTGATCCTTTGCTATTTAGTAGTAAAATCAAGAAAAAACTGGAAAATAAGAATGAGAGAAAAAGAAGGACAACAGGCCTCTGGGGTTTTTTTTCTTCTTTTTCGTGTGTATCCTTTATATATCCCAAAACACATGACTTTATCAATGACAATCAAAACACCGGGGTTTTAATATTTCAAAACACCTAATAGCTATCAGCAGAAAAGGTTTGACTTAGCCTAAACTCTTCTGTTTCGTGAATTAAAAAAATCATTTTGGTTCAAGCTATTAAGCCATTAATATTTATTATTTTTCTTGGACCTAATGAACTCAAAATAATAAACATTAATTATTTATTTCTAGGCCTATAAAATTAACTTAATAAATAATTAATGAGCTCAAATAAATTAAAATAATTATTTAAGCATTTTATTTAGTTTAGACCCAAGTTAATTTTCTAATTATTCAATCTGGACTTAGGTCCTGAATAATTAATTAAGCAATTACACTAGATAATAAATTTAATTTAATTTCTCTCGTTATTTTATTTTATTTCAGTCCAAAAATAAATTAGTCTTCCTGAATAAAATAAAACCCTTTAAACCAAGACCATTTTCTCAACCCAAAATTAATTAGGATTTATGAGCTATTTCATGGACCAAAAAGACACATCGCATTAGTTGCTAAAATGACCAAAATACTCATACTATATAAATAGGTGCATTTTACATTTTAAATATTTCCTAATAATACCATAAGAAAATATTGACCCCAAGGACAATTCTATGCTCGCTATGTTTTTGACCTACAGGTAAAATGACTAAAATACCCCTTTACACACGGCCGTACATTTAGAAAGGAAAATGTATACTAATACCTCTTTAAAAGACATATATCATCCTTAGGCTTCTAGTCTAATAATCCACGACTTCTTGGAATATTTTTCACTTTCCAATAGAGTTACCCTAAAGCAAACATCCCAAGTCATGTTCCCCAGTGTCCTAGATAATTAGATCATTTGGACAAGTATAAGGGGCGATATAATATAGAAGTTATCTTATACAAGTATGTATTAACAAACTAGTTACATGTACCCAACATACAATTATATTAGTCCTACTAAAGAACCTCAACTTTAGTATATCAAAGCATACGCTTCCAACTTTGTCAGACCACCAATTCATACTCAAGCTTAGAGTACAAGTCTACGTTGTTGTGGTTGTAGTCTAGGTTTCTACCATATAATACTTTTAGAAACCACTACTTTTGGTCCAGTTCTATATATTCAAAATACGCTTGCGTTATGAAATGAGAAAACTACTCATTAGCTAAAGGTAAGCAATTCTATATTTAGAACTCATAACACAGTAACCTTATCATGATGAGATTTCCATCCTTATCATTCGGTTAAGAACATTATTTTGTGTATTAAGTAACCCATGGTTCATACCTTACTGTAATAAACCTTCATTCACATAAACCATTTACTTAAACACAGCAGGTAATTTCCAATAAAATGCCGCACAAAAATAAAGAAGAATTTACAAATCATTTTTTAGAATAATACTTTTATTGATACAAGTCAAAATTACATTAGAAACCTAGTCTAAGAGGGCATACATTCCAACAATCTCTCACCTACACTCTAAGACTAAGTGAGTCTATAGGTGCCCACCCCTATAATGTCTAAGTGTCTTCTAAAGACTCTCTTGGTGAAAAAATCTACTAAATTATTCTCTGAGCCAATCTGTTCCACCACATCTTCTTATCTCTGGATGAAATCCCAAATCATGTGGCTCTTTCTCTCAATGTGCTTCCTTTTTTTGTGATCCATAGGTTCTATGGATTGTGCAATCGTGCCAGTATTATCACAATACATCACAACCGGCTTATCCATCTGTGGCATGACTCCAAGTTCTAGAAGGAACTTTTGAAGCCAAACTGCTTCTTTAGATGCTTCCGAAGTTGCCACATACTTAGCTTCTATAGTTAAGTCAGCAATGCAAGATTGCTTGATATTCCTTCATGAAAGGGCTCCTTCAGACATGGTGAAGATAGATCCACTAGTAGATTTTCTCTTATCTTTATCTGCCTGGAAGTCTGAGTCTGTGTATCCTGTAGGAACCAAATCATCTACCTTGTAAACCAGCATATAATCTTTCGTACCCTTAATATGCTTAAGAATATGCTTCACAGCCTACCAATGAACCTCCTCCGAGTTTGACTGATATCTACTACCTAAGCCTACGGCAAACCAGATATCTGGTTTAGTACACAGTATGGCGTACATGAGACTTCCCACGGCTAAAGCATAGGGAATCCTACTCATTCTATCTTTTTCTTCTTGAGACTTTGGACAATCCTTTGAAAAAAAAGACAACTCATGTCTACAAGGAATCAACGCTCCCTTACATGAGTCCTTGCTAAACTTCACCAACATCTTGTCAATGTATGTTGCTTGAGATAACGTTAACATTCTCTACTTCTTATTTCTAGGAAGCCTTATCCCGAGAATGTAACTGGCTTCTCCCAAATCCTTCATACTGAATTGACTAGATAGCCAAACCTTAGTAGATGACAGTGTCCTTACATCATTCCCAATGAGTAAAAAGTCATTCATATATAGTACAAGAAAAATCATGTTTATGCTTTCTAATTTCCTGTACACACATGGCTCATCCTTGTTTTGAATGAAATCATAAGACTTTATAGTCTTATCAAAATGAATATTCCATACTCTGGATGCCTGTTTAAGTCCATAAATAGATTTCTTAAACTTACAAACCATATGCTCTTGGTTTTCAGTAATAAAGCCTTCTGGTTGGGACATATAGATGTCTTCACTATGATGGCCATTTAAAAATGTCATTTTGACATCCATTTGTCATATCTTATAGTTATAATGATATGCGATGACAAGGTGGATACGGATAGACTTAAGCATGGCTACCGGCGTAAAGATTTCCTCATAATCGACCCCTTCTTTCTGAGTATACTATTTCACCACAAGCCTACCTTTGAAGGTTTCCTCATTCCCATCTGCTTCTCTCTTCCTCTTATACACCCACTTATACCCAATGGGTTTTGTCCCTTCAAGTAAAGCTACAAAATCCTAAACCTATTGAAGTACATGGACTCAATCTCGGTTTTCATTACTTCATGCCATAGCGTTGCATCGACATCAGCAATAGCCTCCTCATATCTAGTGGGATCTTATTCCTAATAGTCAGATACTATGTCAAATGTCTCTCGAGTCTATCTTTTTAGAATCCTAGATACCCTCCCACTACGACGAAACTCCGTTTGTGCAGGTTTCTAGGGTTGTTCCTCTTCTTGTTCTATAAACGGGTTAGAAGAATTTGATTCAAAAGACAACTTTTTCTCGAGTTCCAACCTTGTTGAACCCATAGTGGATGTGCTTTTATTATCCTTCAAGTATTTAGCGTTAGTACTCACAAGTACCTTTTGCTCCTTGGGATAATAAGAGTAACCACCATTTGTTCTTTTTAGATACCCAACAAAATAATATAATTCTGATCTTGGTTTTAACATGTTTCCCTTGATCCGTACATAAGTTGGATATTCCCATATCTTAAGATGATTTAGACTAGGCTTACGCCCAATCTACATCTTATAGGGCATCCTAGGTACTGACTTTGAAGGCATCAAGTTCAAAATATATGCTATTGTTTCTAGGGCATATCCCAAAAGGGCACTGGAAGAGTAAAATGAGATATCATACTTCGGATCATTTCTATCAATATCTTATTCTTTTTCTCAAATATTCCATTCTATTGGGGTGTTTTCGGTGCAGAGAGTCGAGATACTATTCCACGATGTACTATGAAATAGTTGAATTCACCAAGAAGGTACTCTCCACCACAATCTGATCGTAAAGTCTTGATTAGTTTACCAATTCGACACTCTACTTCAGCCTTAAACTCTTTGAACTTGCCAAAGGAGTCAGACTTGCATCTCATAAGGTAAACATAACCATACCTTATACAACCATCTGTGAATGTGATGAAGTATTCAAACTCCCCTCTTGCTGGTGTAGACAAAGGACCACATACATCAGTGTAAACAAGACTTAGGGTCTCCTTGGCTCCATCCGTCTTTTGGGTGAAGGACCTTTTGGTTATTTTTTTTATATGACAGGATTCATACTGAGACAAACTTTCCAATCTCAATGAATCTAAAGGCCCATCATGGATTAACCTCCTGGTTGAGTTAATGTAACCCAATCTTATATGCCAAAGATATGAATCTTTAACATTGGTCCTTCTTTTCCTATTTAAAGGTTCAGATATAGTGTTTTTTTAATTGATTGTTAAGAGGATTAATGAAGAATAAATTTCTATACATATGCCTAGTACATAAAACTTCTTTATTTCTACTAATAGTTATACCAGAATAGAAAAAAACATACTCCATTCGTCCCAATAAAATTGACTTACTTACTATTTTGGGTTGTCCCAAAAAATTTGACACTTTCCTTAAAAGGAAAATTTTTACTATACAATTTATTATAAAATAATCAATATATCCCATATATATTATTTTTATATACTTAGATTTGACATAAAGTATTGTGGGACCCACATATTTCTTATTTTTATTATACTCTATTATATTATATTATTATTATATTTTAACTTTTACTTTTGTATAAAATATCGTGCTAAGTCAACCACTGTCAATTTTAGTGGGACGGAGGGAGTAATATCCTTGATTTTTTAGTTTTTCAACTGAAATAAAATTCTATCTAAAACCAGGAACACATAAAATATCCTTCAATATAACTATTCTATTACAATAAAAAATAAGTTTCAGTTCTCACACCACAAGGGCCCAAACTTTTGCTCCATTTCCCACGCTTAGCCATGTTTGCCCTTCTGGAGTCTTCTAATCTTTTTAAACCCCTGCAAAGTGTTATAAATGTAATCAGTGGCTCTTGAATCAATAATCCAAGTGAAAGTTGATCCAACCATTGATATAGAATCTAGCTAGAAAACATTACCTGTGGGGTTTTTCTTGACTTGAAGGTCTGGACACTCATTTTTCTAGTGTCCTTTCTTCCCACATTTGAAGCATTTGTCTTTGGATTTGTCTTTGGGTTGGAACTTGGGCTGGTGAACTATATTACCCTTCTTCTTCTTAAACTTTTTGGGCTTGGGCCCAGTTCTTAAAGAAGAAGCCATCATAGCCCTTGCTTGTAGCTTCATGACCTTTTCCGTCACTTGGAGCTCTTTCATTAACTCAGTTAAACCCATATTTAACTTGTTTATGTTATAGTTGTACTGACTAAAAGAGCTTGGTAGAGATTCGAGAACCATGTTTACTTGGCTTTCGGGGTCAATGATAGCTCCCAAGACTTCCGCTTCCTGAAAAGTAGCAATCATTTTGACCATATGCTCCCTGACTAATACTTTCTCAACTATATTGGTGTTTATGATTGTTTGAAGAGCCTTTTGCCTTGCGGCCGGCTCTTGTCCTGAAACATCATGGTTAGTGATGTACTAATATCATATGCAGTTACTATCATGCCTTCTTAGCCTCTCACTCCTCTTCGATGGAACCCTCCTCGATAACAGGGTAGGTTTTGAAAATGACATACTTATACTCCTCGACAGTGAGTATTATGTCAAAATTCATTTTCTAGTCCACATAGTTGGGACTCATTAGCTTATTCTCTAAAGAATAATAGCTAAGGGATTGAAAGAACCTCCATTAACCATTTCTGAAAAAATTAAAAAAATAAAAGAAATTCTTATAATTGTGAAAATAAAAATAATTTTGTGTACTTTATCCTTATATTAAACCGATAATAATCAACCCCATCACTACTATCTTTAACATGATTAATTTGGCCCTTAGGAAAACTACATAGCTTCTTGAGAAGATTAACAGTTTTCTAAGCTAAGTATGTTAACCACCATAAATTAATTTTCTTTCTAGGTAATGATTTAGAAGATAACTTCATCAAATGGATGACCATTTCTTCTCATTTCCTATAGACATGCCTCGCACTATAACCTCCAACGTGGGTTGGCCGACCATAGTATGCATCCTGGGTTATTAATTACATCATTCCATTAGTTATAGATCCTTATAGTATCTCCATCCTATACGGGTTCACTCTTAGGGTGATGCGAGGAGACTCATGATCTCTAATAAGGATCGTGATAGAAGCTGAGGGACCATTGGAACCCTTCTCATACTTAATTTTTAAATAAGGGTTTTCTTAAAAAAATATCATTTGAAAAATTTTAATTAAGTTCTTTTTTAATTTAAAATGAAATTTCTAAACTCATAAAAATTTTCATGTCAAGGTTTATACCATTCGAGAAATCTTCCTCATGGATTAATTTTATTTAAGTTAAAAACTTAATAATTTCAAAAATTTTCCATTAAAACTTTCTAAAGATTTTGATCTCAAGTATTTATTTGACAAAAATAATTTTCCTTTGCAAAAATAAATTAAAATGGTTTTCCATTTTAACTTACAAAAATTTTTAAATCTAAAATATTTTCTATGTCAAGGAAAAAAACCTTTAAGAAATTAACCAAGTATTAATTTTTGTTTAAGTTAAAATTAACCATTTAATTAAAAAAATATTTTTCCTTGTCAAATAAAAATTTTCAAAGACTTTGATCTTTGAGAAAACATGCACATAGGAATTAAAATAAATAGCATGCTAGAAAAGTATGAAACTATAAACGTTTTCATACTTTTCTATTTTTAAACCTAAGTGCCCAAATAATAGAATTAAAAATATTAATTAAATTAATTAATGGTCTTATTTAATTATAAAATCCTTTACTATTATTTTTCATGTAAAATATTCAAAAAATTTTAACTATTGCAAAAATAATAATTTTGCCTGGTATAAGACCAAAAATAAAAAAGAAATTGCCCAAGAATTACAAGAAAAAAATATTTTTTTCTTCATGATCTTGTGCACCCGCCACACTAGATTATACCCCTATGGGTAGACCCATGGACCATGACCCGCGGGCAGGTGTCCACAAGCCATGGGCCAACTCGCGCCTAGACACAGTCATTGTTGTGACCGCATCCTAGAGAGGATGCATTGCATCTTGCCCAGAATGTAATTGAAATCCACTAAGTCGAGGATCGGCTTGATCCTTGTTGGCCCTTGAGCGGTGGCTCGGCTGAGCCAACCCTCGTCTCCACTCATACCAAGCCACTGCAGCTCAGTTCGGCTCGGCTCGACTTGGTTGGGGTGGCAGCTCGGTGCTTCTTCTTCTTCCTTTTTTTTTTTTTTTGTTTTCTTTTGCAATATTTTTTCCAGAAGCTCATCAATTCTCTTTGCGATCACTTGTTATAGATTTTCGTCCAAAAACAAAAACCACATTCGCCTATACCCTTTAAAATTGGGTTTACACGATTTCTAAGCAAAAACATTAAATTGACATGGTGTCCTAAACCTTTACCGTGAGGTGTACAAAGCTTCTACCCATACCAAAATAGCAAAGGTTTATAGGCATTCATCAAACAATTATCTGGCCCATTTTATTAACTAATATGAATGCTTCCTAAACCATTCAAAGCTTCACGCTTTGATACCAATTGAAGCTATGAAAACAATACAGAATCACACATACACGGCCAAACAGAGGGAAAAAAACAAAAACGTGACACAACAAAAGAAAAAAATATAATACCTCTGTGTTTTGTTTCTTCCTCTGGCTGTGAAGAAGGCGATTAGACTATAGGAATGGCTTTTCCTCTAGATGATGATTCCGGGATTGTAGATGTCTCCGGTTGAAATCCCATGATCCGCCTGCTTTGTCTCCTTTGTGTGAACGCTGAAGTTTCTTGAGAATTCAGAATATTCCACGGCCTATTACTCGTTGGTGATACAACTTAGGCGAGGAAAATCACAGTCTCAAAGGCTTCTTGATCCTTTGCTATTGATTAGCAAAATCAAGAAAAAACTGGAAAAAGAGGACGACAGAAAAAGAAAGAGAACAGGCCTCTGGGGTTTTTTTTTTTTTCGTGTGTATCCTTTGTATATCCCGAAATACACGACTTTACCAATGATAATCAAAACACTGGGGTTTTGATATTTCAAAACACCCGGAAGCTATCAACAGAAGAGATTAGGCTTAGCTTAAACTTTTCTGTTCTGTGAATTAAAAAAACACTTTTCGTTCAAGCTATTGGACCATTAACATTTATTATATTTCTTGGACCCAATGAGCCCAAAATAATAAACATTAATTATTTATTTATGGGCCTATAAATTAACCTAATAAATAATTAAGGAGTCCAAATAAACCAAATTAATTATTTAATCCTTTTTATCTAGTTTAGGCACATGTTAATTTTTTAATTATTCAATTTGGATTTAGGCCCTGAATAATTAATTAAGTAATTAAACTAGATAATAAATTTAATTTAATTTCTCTTGTTCTTTTATTTTATTCCAATCCAAAAATAAATTAGACTTCTTGAATAAAATAAAACCCTTCGAACCGAGGTGATTTCCTCACCTAAAATTAATTAAGACTTATGGGCTATTTTGAGGACCAAAAAGACACATCGCCTTGATTGCTAAAATGACTAAAATACCCCTACTATATAAATAGTTGTATTTTACATTTTAAATATTTTCTAATATTACCATAAGAAAATATTGACCTCAAGGACAATGCTGCGTTCACTATGTCTCTGACCTATAGGTGAAATGACTAAAATACCTCTCTACACGTCGTCGTGCATTTAGAGAGAAAAAAGTGTACTAACACCTCTCTAAAAGACATCTATCATTCTTAGGCTTCTAGTCTAATGATCCATGACTTCTTGAAATATTTTCACTTTCCAAAGGAGCTACCCTAAAGTAAATATCCAAGTTATGTTCCCCAGGGCCCTATATAATTAGATCATTCAGACAACCACAATTGGCAATATAGTATAGAAGCTATCGTGTATAAGTATGTCTTAACTAACTAGTTACATATACCCAACATACAAGTATATTGGTCCTACTAAAGAACCTCAACTCTAGTATATCAAAGCATACGCTTCTAGCTTCGTCAAACCACCAACTCATACTCAAGCTGTAGAGTACAAGTCCACGCTGTAGCAGTAGTAGTTTAGGTTTCTACCACATAATACTTTTAGAAACCATTACTACAAGTCCAATTCTACGTATTTGAAACACGCTTGCGTTATGAAATGTGAAAACTACTCATTGGCTAAAGGTAAGCCATTCTATAATTAAAACTCATAACATAATAAACTTACCATGATAAGATTTCTATCCTCATCATTCAGTTAAGAACAGTCATTTATGTATTAAGTAACCCATGATCCATACCTTACTGTGAAAGACTTCTATTCTCATGAACCATTTACTTAAATTTAATGGGTCTTCTCCAATGAAATCGTACACAAAAATAAAGAAAAATTCACAAACAATTTTTGAGAATTATACTTTTATTAATACAAGTCAAAATTACATCAGAAACCTAGTCTAAGAGGACATACATCCCAACATCCATCTCTACTAATAGAAATACCCGAATGAAAAGAAATAGAATAATCATAATTAATAAGTCTTGCAACAGAAATCAAATTCTATTTGAAACCAGATTCATATAAAATATTCTTCAACAAAATTATTTTATTACAACCAAAATGTAATTCCAGATCTCCCACTGCTCGAGCCCATACTTGTGCTCCATTTCTTATACAAAGGCTATGCTCGCCTTTCTCGAGTCTCTTTATCTTCTTAAACCCTTACAAGGAGTTACAGATTTGGTTAATGGCTCCGGAATCAACAATCCAAGTGGACGATGATCTAATCATAGTAATAGACTCAAAATAGTATGTAATACTTGAAGGGTTTCTCATGGCCAAAAGGTCTGGACACTCATTTTTTCAATGTTCCTTCTTGCCACATTTGAAGTACTTTCCTTTGGGCTTGTTGGGCTGGAACTTGGGCTTGGCTGCTGGCTTTCCTTTCTTCTTCTTTAACCTTCTGGGCTTAAGCCCAATCCTTGAAGAAGAAAACTTAGCAACCAAGGCCTTAGACCGAGGCCTTATGACTTTCTCCGCCACCTCGAGCTCTTTAATCAGCTTAGTTAGAGTCATCTCTAACTTGTTCATGTTGCAATTCAACTTGAACTAAGCAAAGGAGTCTGCAAAGTCTTGAAAATGATGTCTACCTGGCTCTCAGGATCAATAGTGGGCCCAAAACTTCTGCTTCTTCGAAAGCAATAATTATCTTGTGCATATACTCCCTAATTGATGCTTTTTCAACCATTTTGGTATTCATGATCGTCCTAAGATTCTCTTATCTTGCGGGCTGGTTCTTGTCAACGAACATGGCGGCTAATGACGTGCTAATGTCATACGTGTGGCTATGTGCTCGTGTTTGGATTGGAGCAAAGGCTAATATGCAGCAACAAGCCAACTTGTCAGCCTTCTTCCATGATTTTTCAGCTTTACATTCTTCCTCGATAGAACTCTCCCCAATAGTAGGACAGGATTCATACAGGACATACTTATACTCTTTCATAATGAATATTATGTCCATATTCCTTTTTCAGCTCATATAATTTGAACCCTTTAGTTTATTCTCTCGAGAATAATGGCCAAATGACTAAAAGAACCACTACCGACCATTCCAAAATTTGAATGTAAAACAAAAATTTGTGCACTTTTTCCCATATTAAAACTAATAATAACTAACTCTATCACTATTATCTATAATATGATCAATTTGACTCTTAGAAAAACTGACATAGTTTCTTGAGAAGATTAACAGTTTTTACAAACTAAATGTCTTAACCACAACAAATTAATTTCCTTTTAGATAATAATCTAAAAGATAACTCCATCAATGATATGGTCGTTTCTTCTCATTTTCTATAGACAAACCTCGCACTACAATCTCCAACGTAAGCTAGCCGATCATAATACGTATCCCAAGTATTAATTATATCATTTCTATTAGTTTTAGATCATTGTGAAATCTCCATCCTATATGGGTTCACTCCTAGGGTAACGTGAGGATATCCACGATCTTTAATGAGAACCATAATGGAAGCCGTTGGGCTATTGGAACTTCTCTCCCACTTTGTTTTTCAAAATAAAGGGTTTTCAGGAAAAAAAAAATCATTTTGAAAATTTTATTAAGTTCTTTTCTTAACTCAAAATAAAATATCTAAACCTGCTATATTTTTATGTCAAGGTTAATACCTTTTGAGATATTTTCCAGGGATTAATTTTTATTTAAGTTAAAAACTTAATAATTTGAAAATCTTTTCATCAAAACTATCTTAAAACTTGGGTCTCTAATTTTGTGGTAAATTTGACAAAAATGCTTTAAATAAAAATAATTAAATTGGTTTCCATTAACTTACAAAATATCTAAATCCATTTATTTTCTATGTCAAGGATACAAAGCCTTTGAGAGAATAATTAAGAATTAATTTTGTTTCAAGTTAATAAACTTAATTAATTAAAAAACATTTCCTCTTGTCAATTTATTTTTCAAGACTTTTGTCTTGAAAATGTGCACATAGGTTGAACGAAAAGGAAAATAGCATACCCAAAAATATTAAACATTTTTCATGCATTTTCTATCTTTTTAAAACCTAAGTGATCACATAATTGGATTAAGCACACTAATTCAATATAATTAATAGTCTTATTTAATCCTAATCTCTTTACTATTTTTTGCATGCAAAATATTTCAGAAAATATAACTATTGAATAAAAGTAACCTCACGTGGTATGAGACTCAAAAGAAAAAAGAAAAATTACAAAGGAAAAATGATCTTTAGGTGATCCAACTAGAAGATTCGGTTCTACCCGGAAAAATCGACCGATTCGCTCCAAAAACTAAACTGCGGCCTGCTACAAAAGGAGCAAGCCGTGGCCGGCTTATTCTAAGCCCCCCGCAGCTTGCATGAAGGCAAGCCACGCCAGCTTGTCCTAAGCCCACCGCAGCTTAGGCCAATTTTGCCTCAAACCGCAACCGGCTTCTCCTCAGCCTGGCCCATCTTTCACTCTAAACTCCTCTGTTCTTTTTCGTTTTTCCTCCGTTCTTCTTCTGGTTTCTTCGTCCAGAATCTGTCCAAGCTCCAATAATTAAAAAAAATGTAAGAAATACAAATCTAACTCTCTGTAAATACACAATCTCCTATGCTTGTAATAATCAGGCTTACACGAAAACTATCTAGAAAGAATTGAAACATTACAGAAGCCTATGCCTCCATTTCGCGAGGCTTAACAGAAAAACTACCTATAGAAACAAGATCAAATCAAATTTGGTTGGTTCTATTAGCCTAGCATACATCCTATATCTGCCAAAACACAAGCTCTGATACCATATGAAAGTGGATCAGGCAAATAAACATACACAGAAGCTATAAAACACGCATAGCGGAAGCATAAAATTTTATACCTCTGTTTTTCTTGATGTGCTTAGGCTGCGAAGTCATTGATGGTTGTCTTTAAAGGTTGTACAAGCATTGGAGATTGACTAGAACGCCCTATTGACAAACCTACTAGCCTCCGGCTTTTCCTTTGCAAGAATGCCAAATCCTCGGTTCACAGAATATATACTCCGCCTAACACTGCCGGTAAAAGAAATGGGTTAGGAAAATAATGTTCTCACTTTCTTCTAACTGGTTGCTAACGAGCAGTAATTGGAAGAACAAAAGAATCTCTATTCTTGTTTCTCAAAGAACAGAAACACACAGAAACAAGAGAGAGTTTTCTGGCTTTTTTTTTTTTTTTGGTTGATTCATATAACTCACATAGCATCACCAACATCCATATATCATTATCGTATTTCCACCAAAAGAATCTAGCTAGGGTAAACCAGCTAAACCAAGTCCTGGTCCGTGGACCTTGTCCATGCTATCCGGCTTGGTTTAGTTATTTATTTATATTTTTTGGACTAATGAGCCCATAAATAAATAATAAATCTTTAATTATTTATTTAATCTTAGATTAATAAAGCCCATAAATAAATAAACTAACCCAAAAAGACTAAGATAATTTATCAAGCCTTATTCCTAATTTAAGCCCAAATTAATTTTTAATAATTCAATCTGGGCTCATATTCTAAATAAATAATTAACGAATTAAACAAAGTAATTATTTTATTCTCTCTTTTCGATCATTTAATTTATTTTAGTCCAATAATAAACCAAACTACCTGAATAAAGTAAACACATATTTATCTAAGACCATTTCTTTAGTCCAAAATTAATATGGATTTACAAACTATTTCGGGGACCAAAAGACACGTCGTACTTGGCTACTAAAATGACTAAAATACTCTTACTATAGAAATAGCTGTATTTTGCATTTTAAATACTTTATTTTATCACCACAAAGAAATATTAACCCAGGGATAATGTTGCGTGTAGCAATATTTTCGATCTAATAACCAAAATACCTCTCTACGTAATACCATTCACTTAGAGAGGAAACAGTATACTAACACTTCTCTAAATGACATCTATCATCCTTAGACCTCTTGTCCAATGGTTTACAACTTTTTAGAATATTTCCACTTTACTAGGGAGTTACCCTAAAGTAAATATCTAAGTCATGTTTCCTAAGGCCTTAGATCTTTAGACCATTCGGGCGGTAACAATGGGCGTTATCTCCAACAAAAGTATAGAAGTTATTTTATATGAGTCTATCTTAACTAACTAGTCACATATACTTAACATATAAATATATTGGTCCTATAGTAGAACCTTATTTATAGTATATCAAAGTGTATGCTTCTAGCTTTATTAGACCACTAACCCATACTCAAGTCGTAAGGTATAAGTCTACACTATAGTAGTTTGGGTTTCTATTATCTTAGTAATTTGAGAAACCAATATTATGGGTCTTGTTCTATATATACCAAATACGCTTATATTATGAAGTGAGCGGACTACTCACTGGTTAAAAATAAACCATTCCTCATTTGGAATTCATAATATAATAACTATAAACCTAATGAGATTTCCATTTTCATTATCTGGTTAAGAACTACCTTATATGTGTTAAATAATATATGATCTATACCTTACTATGAAAGATCTCCATTCATATAGATAATTTACTTAGACATAATGAGTCTTTTCCAACAAGATTTTGAAAACGAAAATTTTTATTTATTATATCGAATTTACATCAGATATATAGTTTGAAAGCATACATTCCAATAGGAACATCCTGTCATAAAATAAATAGACTACTAAGGCATCCACAAATTCTCTAAACATGGAACTCCATGCCAAACAAAGCCTTAATCACCATTCAAAAACCCTAGTTATCATGCAAAACCACAAATTAATTTATAACCCAATACACATAAGTCTCAAGACGTCATAAGATGAGCATTTATTTCACCAAGCAAATTATAAAATGAAAGTAGTTTTTGCAAGAATCAAAATTCCTTTTAAAGTTTCATTTGCAAAAATTTAGGGTTTCATTACCCAAAACCTTATAATTCATTACAATCATTAAAGCTAAGAAAAAAAACCTATTTCTAACCATTTTAGTCATCCTATAAAATATATTTAAGTCAATTTCCATCACATTTATTACCAAATTTTCATGGAACCCATTTCTTATTTTAAGAGTAAAAGGCTACTCATAACGGTAAAATAGGAATCTTGAAAATCCCCTTAATTACCTAAACAAAACACTTTATTTTTTTATGAAATTTTCCAGAATGATACTTCTACATGTTAGATGAATAACTATATAAAATTTTCTCTCTAAAATTCCACTTAAAAGAGGGTCAATTAATTTTTACAAACTCACTGCTGAAACAGTACCATGTTCAGATTGTTATGTGTGACTATTTTTGAAAATTCGTTTCTCCCAATCTACAAATAGTTTTACTGATTCTTATTCTCAAATTTTTCTAACATCTTGAAGTTTGTGCAGTGAAAATTGTGTGGGTAAATTCAAAGTGTGTTTTTTAGGGGAAAACAGTTACGCCATTTGCACAATATTTTGACATATTGCAGAGTTATCTTACAAAAGTCATAAAGCTTTGTTTCTTTCATTCTCTTCTTGTAAAAACCAAATCAATACACTCCCCACATATCATAAATCACTCAGAAAGTGCAACCCTAGCAAAGGGTACTCAATTTGCATACACAAATTTGAAACCCATTTCGAATTATACAACACTCTATTTTGATCACACTATTATCACATTTAATTCCTACATCAAATCATATTATTTGTTCACATAAGTTTACACACACATTGTAACATATAATATCACATGATTCACCCCTTGATTCATACAAAATCACGAAGGATATAACATTATATAACAAGATGCATTTCTAGACAGATTACCATCTTATTGGTTTACACATATAAAAAAGGGATAGAATGGCTTCTTCATGTAAAAGGGCTCCAACTACACATATATAGTATAACATTTGTTTCCATAAATACATCATCCTTCATTAATATTTCAGCCAAACAAAGCATACAAATCAAATTACCGGAAGCTGAACAAATTACGCCATTTTTCAGTTTAAGCTTAACTGAGATGGCAAAATGGTTTACTTGCTCAAAAGACTTTTTCCAACACATAATGCAACATGTTCCTAACCTAAACACATCTTTCTTCTATCAATATTTCACACAAAATCGCATAGAAATCAAATTTTACCAAGCTAGACAGAACCACAAATTTTTTTGCCATCATGGCTTTTATCAAGGGGGAAAAAAAGTTCTTAGAGGTTTACCTTTGAAGCTTTGTTAGGCTACCCAAAAAAAAAAAAAAAAACATGGCAAAAATTAAATGGAGTATAAGAGTTTGTTTTTTGTTTGAAAAAAAAAGAAAAAAAGAATAGTTTGGAGATTACCTTGAAGAACCCTTATTCCAATCTTTTAAACAGTAAGTAATAGCTTTGTAAACACCAAATAAGTGGTGTTTTCTTGAAGATAAAAGGAAAAAAAAAAATCAAAGGGAGTGGGAGCTATGTGTCTCGGCCAAGGGAAATGTAAGAGAAAATTAGTTTCCTCTTAAAGACTAAGGCTGGTCGGTCAGCTTTGAAGGGAAATAGGGGTTGGGGGTAGTTGCTACTAGAATAGAAGACAGAAAATGAGGGAATAGGGACAGGGAGCTGCCGGCTATGACCGAGAAAAATGAGAGAAAATATAGCTTTTGTACTCAGGTTAAAATTGATCTAATGGTTGAGTCAAGTTTGTTTGAATAAAGGCTACATCTAAGGGTTGAGGTTTAAGAGATTAAAATGGGTCAAAATGATTTATGGGTCTTGAATTTTCTTGGTCAAAATATTTCAAATAGGTCAAGTAGTCAAAATTGATTTTAGTCTTAAATTTTGACCAAGATTTTAATTGGTTAAAAATCAAAATAGCTCGAAATTAAATTTGAATGTTCAAGGAATTATTTTCTTTAATCAAAATCAATGTGACAATATTATTTTAGGCACAATATATTAATTAATTGATAATAAATCAATTCCACACACTAAGCAAAAAGCTAAATTAATAGTCACATTGTTTTCATTTTATTTCTTTAAGAAATCTCATATAAGACTTAAACAAAATAAAAACACAAAATAATTCAATTAATTCATTGAATAAAATTAATTATCTAATTTTTCCTATAATGAAATTTGTAGGGTATTACATGAAGCAAAAACATACCCTTGTTAAATATGACAGACTCAATCTGAATTGTTAGATGAATTGATACTCAAAACTACGTTGTTTCACTAACAAAATATTTAAATAAATATTTATTGATATTAAAATATCATAACATTTCCCACCCCTTCAAACTAGCCTATCCTCAAGGCTATCAGCAGATCATCAACCTTCATATCTTTGAATAAGCCTCTATCTTCCTCAAAATCTTCAACCATAATAAAATTTAACTTTACTTTAGGACACGGATGTGCAGGTGAATATTTATCTCCATATTTGAAGCACAAACGCTTCTCTTGATGTGCCTGCAACTCTAATGGACTAATTTTCTTAACAAGCGGATTAGTTGGTGTACTTTTATTGAGTTTGGAGTTTGGGACCATGAAGGGTTCAACAGATAAGCTAATACTGTCAGATTCTGAAGAATTACTGACAACTGATATGGAATTCTCCAAATGTAGTGCCTTCTCACAAACTTCTTCTAGGGTACATGGTTTAAACATCTTCACCATATACTTGACTCTTTTAATCCACTGATAAAAATAGAGATATAACATTCTTCAGTTGATTGAGGCATTTGTACATCATAATTACCTTAAGCTCTTCAAACTTGCCTATATACTTCTCTACCCTTCTTTTTTGTTCTATTTTACTAAACTCTTCCATTAACTCATCAATTGTACTTTCCCCAAACCTCGTACAAATAGCCTTAGCCATTTGTTCCCAACTACATCCTTTATGAGTTTGCATATACCCACTAAACTAAATAAAATCCTTCCCCTTCAAGTATAGTTCAATAATATCTAATTCAAAATATCTCCTACACTTACTCACCTATTTCCTAAGGCCATCTTCTTCAAATAAAGGAAAATCCAATTTTGGTAATTTAACTCCACATTTATTATCTCCTTTAATCCCAAATCTATCAGTATCAATCTTCAAAGGTTGATAAATTTCTATCCTCCACTTGAACTACTTTCAATCTATTTTTCCCTCTTTTATCTCTACCTTCTTAGTTAATTCATTTATACTAACAATAAGGGCATTCAAATTTGTAATAAGTGAAGCAATTAATTTAATATTATCCTATACTTAAGATTGTAGATTTTCAACTGACTTACTAATTGAGTTGAGATGATATCCCTATTCATTGACATTGAGTTCAATGGAATTGATTTGCTTAGCTTAGGCTCTAACGTAATCTTGCAACTCCCTCAATTCAGTCTCATTCCTTGTTGTTCTTTCTTCAATTTCTTAACTTTTGGTTTTAGGCATAGTTTAAACCGTAGGAACACGAATTGCTCTAATACTAAATTGTTATTATTCAAAATAGTGTAAAGAATAAAAAGGTATTATTTTATTAATAATCAAGAAAACATAGAGAATTTGACAGATTAAGATGAGAAGGTGACAAAGAATATAGGAATTCAGATAATACGAAAACAAGCCACTAGGCTTCAGAATATAATAATGATGACTATGACAACTCAAGAACCCTAATATCCTACTTAAATATGACATACTCAATTTGAACCGTTAGATGAACGGATACTCAAAACTATGTCTTTTTACTAACAGAATATTTAAATAAATATTTACTACTATTAAAATATCATAATATAATGAGTTCCAATCAAATTTTGTATGGATCCCACCTAGTGACGTTAGTATGAATAATGATGTTGTGACAAAATTTCAATAATGTTATGCTAAATATCAATAAAATAAAAAAGATAGTAAATTGCCGAAAATGGATATTGTGAGTAATGATGACATTTAGGAAACTCGAAATAATTTGAATGATGATGAATGTAATGAGTTTCAAGGATTTAATGAAGAAATAAAGAAAATTCAGATGCCAGAGACTGGGATAGTATTCAGTAGTGTATATATGTATAGAGTTGCCTTGAATGACTATATCACCCATAAGGGAATAGATATCAAGTATGATAAAAAAAAATGAGAAGGATAAAGTAATAGCTGAATGTCGAAGGTAGTGTTATCGAAGGTGAAGGACCACGAAAAAATTAAATATGCAATGGAAGATAGTAAATTAAAATTTTTCTGAGCTAAAGTCTAGGAATACTTATTTCTAGGGCATTTTACTTAAATAACCGAAGTTAGATTCAGGTTTGACGGCGCTTCCTCAACTAGAACATCTACTTGTTCTGTAGAAACACCAACTAACTGTTGGCTTTTTCGCATCAAACACTTACTATGTTTGCTAGCTTTTAACCTTCTAGAGTATTCTTTAATATCTATAGACCTCTAGTGGTAAAATTAGAACTAGGGTGAAGAAGATTGGAAGAAAAAACAAAAGAGCTAAACATTAAAAGAAAAAACGAAGGAAAAATGACAGAAACGGTGGCTTGTTTCGTTCAAGGAAAAACAAACGAAAGTTGTTTCTATGAATTTTGTAAAATCCAGTCAACCCTCTACAGTAACGAAACCATACTTATATAAACAGCTTTCGTTTTCCTTTTCTAACAAAACAACTGCCTTCCTATTTTTCTTCTATTTTCCTTATTTCTCTTTTCCTTATGTACATGGCAGCTACACCAAGTTTCCTAATAACCTATAGCTGCCACCACCTACCCTGATGGGTCATGATATCTTAATTAGTCCAATACTAATAAAATAACTCTTTTATTAATTAATTAATTTACTTGGGCCCAATATAAAATTATTTAAGATAATTAATTAATAAATTAATTAATTAAATTAGTTCTTTTATTAATTAATTAATCTACTTGGGTCTAATATAAAATTATCCAAGATAATTAATCAATAAACCAGTTAATTAAATTGGCTCAATGAATTATTCTAGCCCAAATAAATAATTAATTGGACTTCTAGAATAATTCTTCCAATAATAAATTCACCCAATAAACCCATACAGTAAATAAATTTACTAAGAATATTTAAGCTATTCTGGGGATAAAAAAACATATTATCCTTGGCTACTAAAATGATCAAAATACCCATAATAACAAATAGTAATATTTTAATCATTTGAAATATATCATTTATCACCATATGAAAATATTAACGCCGAGAATAATATTGCAAGTGTAGTATCTTCGACCTACAGGTGTAATTACGAAAATACCTCTCTACATAATATCCATCATTGAGATAGAAAACATGCACTAACACCTTCTCAATGGCATCTACCATCATTTGATAGCTAGTCCGACAATCTATGACTTCCAATATGTATCCACTTATCACAAGGAGTTACCCAAAAATGTACACACTTAGTTACGCTTCCCAGGACCCTGGATTATTAGATTATCTCGAACAATTACAAAAGAGTGATTTCTTTACGTAATGAAGTATAGAAATTTTATTGTATAAGTCTATCTTAATTAATTAGAGTCATACACCCAACGTACAAAGTTATTAGTCTTGCGATAAGACCTCACCCAATATACATCAAAATGTACAAGTCCAACTTCAATAGACTACCAACTTATAGTTAAGTTTTAGGGTGCTCGTTTACGCAATAGTTACGATAAATCAATATTTATTTAATTAAATATTTTTTAAAGATTATTATCGCGTAACCCAATTCTACGTATTCCAAATACGCTTACACTATTGGTGTGAGTGAATTACTCACTGGTTAAAGGTAAATCATTCCCCGTTTAGAAACCATAGTGTAATGATCTAAACCTTGATGAAGTGCCCAACTCTATCAATCGATCAAGAAATTGTGATTCTGGAATTTATATTTTATATTTATGATTATGCTTTGTGCATGTTTTGGTATGATGGCTTGGTTATGGACTATGGACCAAATATAATTTTGTATCATGCACATTTATTACTTTGTTTTAAATAAATAAGGCATGCGTATCATACCTTTCTCTAAAAATTCATGTGTAATTTCTCTTTTCATCTAATTATCCTCAAATATAACTCGATATTTCTCTATTAGAAATTTATATAATTATATTATAAAGGTTATATAGCATTAGAACTTTTTACAAGCATATGGAGATGGCGACTAAGGACAAAGTGAGAGGATGATAAGACTTTCTTCTCAAACACACATGAATACATAGGTTTGAATAAAATTAATTTTATGCTTGGCTTAAGGAAATTAATTTAGTGTAGTCCATAACCAAGCCATGTAATTATGTATATTACCATTCATATCAATATATAATGATTATTGATATTTATGTATGCCAAATGATGAAACCGTTAATAATAATAAAATTCCTCAAGAAATATTAAATCTAAAAGCCTTCCGTTAATATAGGAAGAATGATAATTCATTTTCGTGATTAGATTGTTGGATACACCTAAGCCTACTTGACATTGAGTATATTTAAACTATGAAATTTGATTCTAGAATAATAGGTTGGATTTAACTAATATTTTTATCCTGATTGGGTACAGCCAAACATAAAGAATATTAGAGGTAAGGTTGGGTTAGCACTAAGTTTGGTTTAAGATTAAAAGATGTTTATCATCTAATAATGTGGTAGTTGAATTTGATGCAATTGGAATTAGATGTCTACTATTGAACTTAAGAGTGATTTTTTGGGCATATCCAAGGTCAATTTTAAGGAATTTGGATACTAATCCATTAGGAAAGCTTCCAACGGATTTTTTTCAATTAATAGTAGGGGCTATTGGTTTGAGTAAAATAGTATAATAAATACATATTTAATTAAAAACCTAATTAAATGCATTACATGTGCATATACATATACTAATGTCTCCTATCTTTCATTTAGTTCATTTGCATCATAACTACAAACTTGAACCTACATAGTATTTTGGAAATAAAGAAGCTTACTGAGTTAAACTTTATAGATTGGTATAAAAATTTGAGAATCGTTTTCAAATTCAAAAAATTACTCTACATGTTAGATGCTCATATTCCACCAACTCCAACTGTTAATACTCTTACTGAAGAGTATGAAGTCCATAAGAAGTACTAAGAGAACAGTGATGTAGCATCTTGTATCATACTGGCATCAGTGGACCCTTAATTTTAAAAACAGTAGGAGCATATGGATGCTTATACTATTATCTTCCATCTAAGGGAGTTGTTTAATCAACAAGCAAGAATAGAGAGATTTGAGATCTTAAAATAATTATTCCGTTCTAAGATGGAAGAGGGTGCTTCAGTGGCTATACATGAACTTAAGATACTAGGCTTGATTGAGAAGCTTGGATCTCTCAATTTTGTAGTAGATCACGAATTAAGTGTTAAGTTAATTCTATAATCTTTGCCAAGTAGTTTTTCACAATTTACGATGAACTACCAAATAAAAAAGATTGAGTCCACATCACCTAAGTTAATTAATCTTCTCAAGAATGTAAAAGGCTCTATCAAGAAGGAGAACAATACAGTCATGTTGATAGATTTTTCAACTTCTTCTAAGAAGAAGAAAGTTCCTCAAAAGAAGAATCCAACTAAATTAATGGGTGGAATTAAGAAGGAAATAGTAACCAAGGGACCATATTACTATTGTGGCAAGATAGGCTATTGGAGATGTGAAACCCTAATTAAAACTAATCCTAGAGTAAGGGGGTCGGGATGCATATTATATTTTTTGCATGCATAAATATATTTTATATGATTTTATGTGCTTTGGATTTGTGATTTGTAGTCTAGATGGCTTAATTATGCTTATTAAGTAAGAAGGGCAAATGGTAATTTTGCTTGAGGTGGAAATAGGGAGATAGCTTGAGGGTTAAATAGGAAAAATATTTGGGAGAGAGAATAAGAATAAGAGTTTTTGTAGTTTAGTAGTTAGAGTTTTGGAATTAATCTTTGAGGTCTTGAGTTCAAATTCCATCACTTGAGTTTTAGCATGATTAAATTTTATTTTTGATAAGTAGGTTATTTTTTGTCCTTGCATGCCTTAGGAAGGAGTAGGAGTGTTGTCCTAGGGGAGACATGAAGGAGTGTCCTAATTCCACTCTTGTGCCCTACAAAAATTTCTAAGGGATTCATACCCTTTTTGATCTTTAGCTTCCTTAATTCTTAATCAATCAAGTTGCTTAATTATCTAAGCCATTTTTATTTCCAGAAAATTCCAACAAGGTTATGTGATTTTGAAGTTTCGAAAATGTCTATGTGAGGATACCTTGTTGACCGAAAATGGGGAGGAGTTATGGAAGGCTCCCAAGAGAATTAACCTCCATGATTGAACCTTCAAACTCTACCCTATGAGTATTCATCTTCTTCATGTAGTAATCTAGAAATTTTTTCAGCTTCTTGATCAGTCCAATTGTTGAAATTTTTAGCCATCTTTCCCTCCCAAATACTGCCAGAAAAATAGCCATCTTGACCAGCTTGAAGTCTGAAATCATAGGCCAAAACCGGACTGTACAAAAGCTGTACAAACCAGGAAAAAAAATCCTAGGCAGTTCGCAACCTAGCAGTCCGAAAAACCAAGCTGTTCCTTCAGCTTTCAAACCAGCAATTCAACCTTGTCTTTCCTCCATAAAGAAGGTTGGAAACCAGCCTTAAAGGACCCTCCAAAACCCCTTCAAACCTTCTGCAAGTTGGCTGAAGCATGGCAGAAAAATCTGCCCAGAAATTCCAGCAAACCATGCGAAAGACTAACCAGAAATTCCAGCTTTGTTTCCCTCTTCACCCTTGTCTAAAACTTACTCCATTTTTCTGTAAAACTCACCTTGGTCAGCCATGAGCTGAACTTCATCACCTCCACCATTGTTCTGCACGAAAAGAGCTCCATGGCTACTCTTAAAATCTCTCCATCAATCACTACAATCAAGCCATTAATTGGAGTCCAAAATTCCAACAAATTGTTCCAGCAAACTTCCATGGATTAAGCCTTAACTATCCAAAAAATTCCTTCAACATTGCACTCCATATTTCGGCCACCCTAAAGCTCATTCAAACATCATTCATCTCAGCAAAAATTTCAGCTAAGCAGCCGGCCATTGAAGCTTCCAAAAGACCTCCATCAACCAAGATCTTCTTACCATATTTGCTACCATAATTTATTCTCTAAATTATTCTTTTTGAATTTCAAACAACCAACTTTCCTTTTCTTCCAAATCTGAGAATCCAATCACCAGAATTTTCCAGTCCATTTGGCCACCCTTCCCAAGCAAAATTTCGGCCAGTTTCCTTCTATTCTCTCCATTCTCTCCAAACCTCCAAGAACACCTACCACCCTTCTCCACGCGTAAGACCACTCAAAACCTCTTCAATCTTCTCCAAAAACTTCAGATCACACCTACTCATCCTCTTGAAACCATTTCTGCAATTTATAACATCAAATGCTGAAATCAAGATTTTACTTTCGGATAAAAAACCAGAATTTTCATTAAAGACTCAAGAACACTTTCAAGGTAAGCATGAACAATTAACTCCATCTTCTTCCACCTTCGATCTTAATGAATATACTAATAAACTCTCTCTTTTTTCGTTCTCTCTCTCTCTCTCTCTCTCTCTCTCTCTCTCTCTCTCTCTCGGCCAAATGGTTACTCCAACCATGGCCATTTTTCTTCTTCCTCCTTGGACAGATCAAGTATTCCAAGCGTGAGGATCCTCTTGAAACGTCTTCAAGGTAGTCATCATTCAAGTAAGCCTCTTCAATCTTCTCTTTAAATTCTATATTCATGTCTCTTGGATGTAGTTGGATGAGGATGGAATATATTTGGAGATTAAGTATGTGTTTATGCGATGGAGTTGGGATTGATGCATGAGGATGATTTGTTTTGGTTGGATTTTATGATGTTTTAGGGTTTGTTGCATGTTTTCATGTCGTGAGTAGTATGAATGTTTAAGTATGTTAGAGATTATGTCACCTTTGGTGAATAGGGTTTTATGCTCTTATATTCTTGTTGAGGCCATGAAAATGATTATGTTTAATGGAGTTTCGATCATGTGTTGATATATTTGGATCTATGCTTTTATTCATGATTTGGATGTTTTGTGATTGGTGTAGAGTGTATGTTCATGACTATGGTTAGAAATAGGAATTATAATCATGACCTTATTATTCCTAAGCTATTTAAGTTAGCTAATATGATTTCATCAATAAAAATTAATACTATATTTCCTTCTAGTGATTTCGAAAACCCTAGGAAAATGTGGATTTGGACTAATGATATTTTAACCAAATAAATAGTACCTTTTATTAAAATTAAAATATAAAAATATTATATATATATATATATAATAGCATTAAATAAAGCCTTTTATATAAATAATCATAATAGGCAAAATATTAATCTTATAAGTCATATATTCATAAATATTATTAAAATTTATTTATTATCTTTTAGTCAAGACATATTAAAATTTACTTATTATTAATTTTATTTACCAATTATTTTCTAACCATTAGTTATTATAAATCATTATTTTAAATAATATCATCTAGAACTTAGGACCCTTCATCAAATAAACCATAATTTATTTATAGCACGATTTAAACCTATAATGTATTAGTAGATAATTCACAAACCCTAGTTATTTTAATATCAAGCTAGATTTATTTTATAAACCCTTTATTTATTATCTAGCCTTAAAGTTTGGGATACTAAGGTCATGATTGTAGTAAGTTGAGTTAGAATTATTTATGAAAGTAAATTTTGACTTAAATTTAATTATGACTTATGTTTACCCCAGGCGGGGTTAGGTCAACTTTTGGAGATTTTTGATTTATCTCGAGCAAATGATCAGGTAAGCTCCTACATAAAACTTGTTTGTTGAAAAATGTTATTATAGTAAGCTAAACACGAAGGTTGTGAATACTGATTTGGTAAAGGCAATTATGGACTGTTTCCTTTCTTGTTTCAGCCAAACCAATCATTTGAAAAACAACAAGCAGTTTTATTCAAACACTAAACTGTTTCTAAAACTAATTTTGACAAGGACTTTGGAAACCCTTGATTGTCATTTTCAAGTAAAGTTATGTTTTATCAGTTTTCTCCTAAGTGGGATAATCTACGTTGAGTACTCAATAAGGGTAGGCTAGTAGTACTAGTTTTAAAGAGCAAGAGTGAGTCTTCTGGCAGGAGGCCACCTCCAGAAGATGAACTCAACTTAGAGAAACGTCAGTACTACTTAGTCATGCCGGTCCGAGTTAGCAGGTTTCAGTTATGTGGACTGTGTGTTGTTGGAGTGGACAACCAGTTTTGTTTGGGTGTAGAGAAGGAGTATCTTACCTGGTATGCCAATCACCTACCTTTTGTCAGTCTGCACAAAGTGTGGAATTCTGATCGTTGTATGGTTATGGGGTCCAAAGTGTGGTAACCTATGGCTGCCCTTTTGAATGATTGATTTTATTGTACATGTATGGTTGGAAAAGCCAAAACGCCACTCTTGATTTTTAACATTGTTTATTGCTTGCCAACACTTTTTCTTATGAAGTTCTTACATCTTGCATTCATGAACTGTTTTCACTGGACACTCAAAACACACACGAACTTACTGAGATTTTTATCTCATCACCATTTTTACCATGATTTCATGTCGATCCTACTGTGGGGATGAGTAGCTAGTTGTTACCTGCTGAGAAGATATTCTGTTATCTATTTTATGTAATGCTTTGGGAGTTGAGAGTGAACAATTTTTATTTTGGATTTGTCTTGAATTTTTTTGGATTGTAATAAGTTTAATTTTATAGTATTGTTTTATTTTTGTTTGTGTGTCCTAATTATAAAGATCCCATTGTCTTTTGAATGGGGCGACATCCCCTGCTCTGTTGGGTTTAGGTAGTGGGGTGTTACAGGAGGCGTAACTGCAAGGGTTACCTGGAGTTGCTAAAGGAAAAGAAGGAGAAGAAGAAGCTTGTTAGCACCTCTACTTCTACTCCTAGTATATTTATAATTGAAATTAATACTGCCTTTAATAATGAAATAGGTATTGGATACCGGATATGAATCTCATTTGTGCAATAATTTGCAAGGACTAATGAGCAGCAGAAAGGTGATGTGAACCTCCGTACTGCAAATGAAGCAAAGGTTGTTATTCTTATCATGGGGACTTATCATCTATACTTGCCTTCTGAATTAATTCTAGAACTTGAAACTATTATTATGTATCAGTTTTAATAAAAAATATTATCATCTACACTTGCCTTGTGGATTAGTTCTAGAACTTGAAAATTGTTATTATGTACCAGTTTTACTCAAAAATATTATCATCTATACGTGAAAACTATTATCATCTACACTTGCCTTCTGAATTAGTTTTAAAATTTGAAAACTATTATTATGTACCAGTTTTATTCAAAAATATTATCTCAATTACTTATTTAGATTTATTTGGATTTTATTTAATTTTTAAGAATAAAAATTATTATTTTTCATATTAAGTGATAGCCATTATGGTACTGCAATTTTGATAAATGGTTTATATGTTTTAGACATAAAAAATCATGTATTCAACATAAACAATAAGAAACAAAAGAAAGATAACACAATCTCATTTTACCTATGGCATTGTCATTTAGGCCATGTAAATGAGACTCGCATTTCTAAGTTATACAAGTTTGATGACTTAGAATCATTTGATTATGAATCATATGGAATGTGTAAATCTTGTTTACTTGGTAAAATGAGTAAGTCTTCTTTTTCAAGAAAAGGGAAAATGGTCAAACAATTATTAAAACTAATATACACCGATATATGTGGACCAATGATATTGCAAGTAAGAGGCGATTATCCTACTCTATAACCTTTATCAATGATCATTCATGATTTAAGTATTTGTATTTAATGAAATACAAATTTGAAGTTTTTCACAAGTATAAAGAATTCAAGAATGAAGTACAAAAATAACTTGGTAAAAGTATTAAAATTCTATAATCCAATCGATAAGGTAAATACTTAAGTAAAGAGTTTCAGAATTATTTTAGAGATAATGGAATATTATCTCAGTGGACTCCTCCGCATACACTCAAACATAATAGTGTATCTGAAAGAAGGAATCAAACTCTATTGGATATGGCTCAAACCATGATGGCTTTTAGAGAATTACCTAAATCGTTTTGGGAATATGTACTAAAAACTGTTGTTTATATTTTAAATAGAATTCCATAAAAAATAATTTATACTATCTCATATGAGTTATTTTTTGGTAAGAGATCAAAATTAGCTCACTTGAGAATTTGAGAATGTCCTGTTTATGATAAGAGGATAAAATCAGACAAAATTAAAAATAAGTTTGATAAGTGTTTATTTGTTAGATATCCAAAAGAATTACATGGATATTATTTCTATCTCCATTCAGAAAATAAAATGTTTGTTTCAAAGCATGCTATCTTTTTAAAGAAAGAATTCATGCTTAAAGGAGATAGTGGGAACAAAATTGAACTTAGTGAAATTCAAGAAGAATAAATAAACAATAATCAACTGGATGATCTTGAGTCTTTTGACAAAATAGACGAACTTTCTTATAAACAAGAACCTCATAGTTCAAGTAGGATACCTGTAGCACCTGAAAGATATGAATTTTTCATTAGTGACCACAATAATGTATTGCTCATTGAAGAAGATGAGTCTACCACTTACAAGGAAGTTCTGATGAGTTCAAAATCTGACAGATGGTTGAAAGCTATAAAGTCCAAAATGAATTCCATGTATGACAACCAAGTTTAAATTTTGGTTGATCCACCCAAAAAAATAAAACCCATAGGGCACAAATGGGTTTTCAAGAAGAAAACCAACATGGATAGTAAAGTCATTACCTATAAGGCATGATTGGTTACAAAAGGTTATTGTCAACAATAAGGTATTGACTACAACGAGACTTTTTCACCAATAGCAATACTGTAATCTATTAGAATACTCATAATAATTGCCACTCATTATGACTATGAGAATTGGTAAGTGGATGTGAAACCAACTTTGCTTAATGGAAATTTGATTAAAGAAGTGTACATAAGACAATCTGAGGGTTTCACATCTAAAGATGACAACAAAGTGTGCAAGCTGCAAATGTCCATTTATGGATTAAAGTAAACTTCTAAGAGTTTGAACATTCATTTTGATGAAACAATTAAGGAATTTGGTTTCATACAAAATATGGATGAACCTTGTATATACAACAAAGCTAATGGAAGTGCAATAATTTTTTCTATTGATCTATGTAGATGACATATTGCTAATAGGAAGTAATGTCTCTACTCTTTAATTAGTCAAGGTTTGATTATCAAAGAAATTCTCCATGAAAGACCTTGGAGAAGCAACTTATGTTATGGGAATAAGGATCTATAAAGATAGATCAAAGAGGTTGTACGGTCTTTCATAGTCTACATACATAAACAAAGTGCTAAAGATGTTTAGCATAGATCATTCCAAAAGAAGATTCTTACCCATAACCTATGAGATAAGCCTTTTAAAATCTATGTGTCCTCAAATGCAAGATGAAAGGGATCATATGAGTAGAATACCATATACTTCGGCAATTGGATCTATCATGTATGATATGATATGTAATAGGTCCGATGTATCATGTGCTTTTAGTTTGACGAGCAGATACCAATCTGACTCTAGAGAAGGTCATTGGGTGGCTGTCAAGAACATCTTTAAGTATTTAAGAAGAACAAATGATGTATTCTTGGTTTATAGAGAAAGTGACTTACAAGTCAAAGAGTGTACTGATGCCAATTTCTAATCTGATAAAGATGATTACAAGTCACAATCAGTCTACATGTTTATTTTTTGTGGTGAGTCAATAAGTTAGAAAAGTTCCGAACAAGATACAACTGTCGATTCAACCACTAAAGTTGATTACATAGTGGCTTCTGAAGTAGCAAAAGAGGCGGCCTTAGATCAATAAGTTCATAACAGAACTCAGGGTGATACCTAGCATTGTTGATCTAATGCCCTTATATTGTGATAACAATGGAGCATTGCACAAGCAAAAGAACCACGGTTTTATCAACGATTCAAGCATGTACATAGAGGCTATCATTTGATACGAGAAATCATAGATAGAAAAGATGTAAGGATAGAGAAAGTTCCCACCGATTAGAACATAGCTGATCCACTTACAAAAACTTGGTATTACACCCTAGAAATAATTATTTGTACAATTATTTTATATATTTATTAAATAAAAGGCATACTTTATCTTTCAATTCATTTAATTACCTTATACGTGTATGTATATAAAATTGATAGATAAAGTTTCATGTACAATATACAATATTAAGAAAATCATGATGGAGATCAAGATGTGAGATTCATACTACAATATAAAGTGCTTGTACTTAAACTATCCATGGTCATAGTATCAATGAAATTGGACATTATTAATACGCAAAGACCAGTACGTGTTATACTTTTTAATTGGATCAAGTGATATTTTTCATATTCGTGAGTATTAAGATACTCAAACTGAATATTTTGATTCTTATTAAGAAAACAAGTTCTTTGGATGATCTAAGTATGAGATAATCACATAGATAACTACTTAGTGCCAATGATAAAATTTTATTATAACAAAAGTGCAAATTTCTTTAGATTTGAGATCTCCAAGATACTTTGTATGCTAAGTGTTGTGCTTTGATTCCTATCCATGGAGTCTCTTTGAGTGGCCTATAAGGAGGATGCTGCATATAATATGAAGTATATAAAAGTAGTTGAAATGATCAATAAAGAATTTATCACTCCTAATAGTAGGAGTGTATATCTTACCACCACTTGTAGGGAATTATTACTCAAAAAGTCCTTCTACTACTAGAAAAAGGTTGATTATCAACTGATAAATTCTATTGGTAATTATCCAATTTCTGTTGGTAATACTAGATTGCTAACAGATTCCTAACAGAATTTTGTCCATTAGTCAAATGCTTGTTGGAAATTGTTACAAATTATATTTTTTCAAATCATTTAGTAATTATCAATAGATTTCGCAGTTGGTAACATTGAATTTCAATTGGTAATAATTTTTTTGGAGTAAAATATTTTCTATTGGTAATTTTGTTAAGTTACCAATAAATTGACTAACTAGTTGGTAATTTAGTTCGGCTTTTTTTTTTTCCCAATTGATTATTTAGTTGGTAATTTTTCAACAATTCCTTAATTGACATATTTGTTTGTTAGTAAATATTATACATTACCAACAGACGATTCAGTTGGTATATTAGTTGGTAATTTCCAACAATTCCGTAGTTGGTATATTTGTTTTGTACTTAGTTGGCAGATGTCTAAGAATATATGCCAATTGATAATTTACCAACAAAAAATCAGTTTTATTGTTGTAGTACAAAAGGATATATTTTTTGTGAGTATGAACACATTTTTCTGTTGATAAGTACCAATAGAAATATCTATTGGCAAGCACCTTCAGATTTCTATTCGTAAGTACTTGGTAACTAAAATTACCAACAAATTTTCTATTGGAAACTAAAATTACATTATCAGTATATAATACATAATTCACATATTCGATAAAATAATTCTACATAATATTAAAAGTACATCAATATCCATAATTCACATATTTAAAACACTGCATAAACCAATCACCATCCATACCAAAAGTACATCAATCTCTGATGTGGAACAAAAAACAAATAAAGTCAATTTCTAATGTTCTCAACATTTCATTTCTAATGTACTCAAAATAATATTTTATCTTTAGTGTTTGTTGTATGAGTGAAGACATAAATGTCCACCTATGAATAGTCTCTACGATATTTCTCCTCTTGTGAAATCATCATAAAATATAAGTTATAACGTATCATATATAAGAACAATAATCACAAATATATTTCAAATGATGCATTAAAAGGAAAATTTATATATAATACAAGCTTTCTCTTATGTGTAGTTGTTGGGATAGACCATCTTGAATGATTTGAGGATCTTAAACACTCTTCTTGTTTGCTGACATAGGCTTTGAAATTTTCTTGAAAGTATCACTATCTCAATATGCTTAGAGCTCATTGTAGTGCTTGTCCAAGGTAATTATGTGTTGGAAATAGTTCTCAATTATACATAAGTTGAGTAAGGATTCTGGGAACGAATACTAATAAATCAGGGATAGAATAAAGTATATTCTAGATGGAATTGACACTTATTCTATACTCTAGACTGGATGGGATACAGAATGATAAAATGAGTTAATCGCACTGATAGTTTGCTATTGAAAGGTTCATGTCAAGCTACTTAATTTTTTGGACTTTTGAATATTTATGATGTATTGTTAGATACCGCTCATAATATACTCAATATGAATTTATTAATTAAAAAAATAATAAGTTAATCCTAATTTGAAGTAATAAGTTGATTCTAGTTATCAAGGATTACTAATCCTACCATTGCTAGGATTAGTTCATATTTTACTATCAATTGAACAGAAAATCTAAGAGGTCACACACAATAGAGGAATTGATATTCAAAATATTATATAATAATATTATGAGGTTACTTTGTGAGAAGAAATAATTGTATAGATAAATTATAAAGGAATTTAATTATTAGGGTCAAATTATAATTAATAAGACCTCATGAGCCTAATTGCAATATTGATATCCACGGCCCATTACAATTAGGAGAAAGGTTTCACGGGTGTTTCCTTGAGGCGGTGAATCTTTATGATAAAAAGAAATTGTCGTCTTTGTTTCTTTGAGGAATTAATTGTGACACAGAATATTGCCTTTTTCTTCCTTCTTCGTAACGAATTAAAATACCCTACTGCCCCCGCAATAAAAGTTTGCTAACACAAGTAACTGCGTCTGTTTTTGAGTATCGATCTTTGTGTGAATTTCTTTTGGAAAAATTCTTGTACTTAGAATTTTGATGATTTATAGTTTGGATAATTTTCAGAGGGTATTCGCACAAGGAGAAACTTTTGAAAGCTGCAAATTAAAAGTAACACATGTTACTTCTACTTTTGATTTGTTTAATTATATACGAGTGATCTTGTTGCGTGAATTTTATTTTAATTTTCGTTGTACATAAACTGTTTTATATTATTGAAATTCAATAGTAATTCCTATCAAATGTACTGTGTGCTGCATATAATAAAATTATTACAATAAAAGCCTTTTCAAGCTATTCTTGATACCTTTGAGATCTACTATTTTTACTTCTTTTTGCAACTTCTCATTAATAGATACTAGGCTTGAATTCATAGATGGCAAGTGATTGTTTATGGCTTCAAACTTGTTAATTGACTCCATCAAATTTTCACTCATGCTCGACAAGTAGTTATGGTATTCTTTAGCAGCTCGTTTTTCTGTGTTAGTATTCTTGCAATGTTTTTTCCTTTGTCACATACTTAGTTTTTAAACTATTAAAAGAAGTCGCATGTATTTTTGTATAATGCAACGTTACTTAAAATAAGATCTTTTAAGGGAGACAAAAAGACTTTAAAATTTAGAGATAATAATACCTCATTGTTTCGACAATAAAAAACCTTCTCCCTAGATTTTCTTCTATCCATAATGTTCTGATATGAACTTTTTTATGGCAAAAGCATTTTGTTGAGTGATTAACAATTTCTTTATAAAAATATTAAGATGAGCACTTCATACTTATTTCTGATGTTAAAGACATTTTCTAGAAGCGTTCCGTAAACAAAAGGCAAAAAATCCTGCGCTTCTGTACATGCAAATAGTGGAGCTTAAAAAGAAAGGTGGCAGTACAAGAGAGAGACGGGGATGAAGACAGGAAAAGGATGAAAAAGAAGTGAAAAATGCATTTGCTATCTAATAGGTTAGGGACATTTCGGGCATTAAAATTGCGACATTGGGATTGAGGGTAAATGATCACATAATTTTACTTAACACATGGAGCTCCCGTCTTTTAGTGGCTGTCTAACAACTATACGACTGGTCAACTAAGGAGTGACAGCAGTACTTTTTTATTTTATATTTTACAAACAGCAAATTGAGAATAATTTTAACGTACAAATATACTTAGGTTGTATTTAGATTAAAGATAGAAATGATATGAATTTATTAAAATTTAATAAAATATTATTAAATATAATGTAAATGTGAGATTCAATTTTTAATGAGAGAACAAAATATAATATGTTGTGAGTATATGACAATTTTTGAAAAATAAAATTTATTTAATTGAATATTATTTTAAATTAAAATTTTAATTAGAATTGAAAAAAATTTCTTTCCAAACATAACCTAATTTGTTTATAAAGTAATACAAAGATAATGTTACAAATTAAATTAAAACTGGAGATAGACATTAAAGGCTTTTTTTTTTCTTTTGATAAATTGCTTAACACTTAAATTGGTTAAAAGCGGCATCTTCATATCTTTTGATGTATGATTTCCAAATGAATTGTACCTCATGACCCATTTTTTTTTTAATTACTCATTTTTGGATTGTTTTAGAGTATCTATACTAAAGGTGTATTTAGATTTGGACTCAACTTAATCTAAAATTTAATTTAATTAAAAATAATTTCAATCTAAATAATTTTTGTTTTCTAAAAATTATTATATACTCACAATACATCATATTTTTTCTTTTTAATTAATAATTAAATTTCATATTTAATAATATTTTATTAAAATTTAATAAATTTATCTTAATTTAAACATTACCAAGTAAAGACTAAGGTATGAGAGAACATGGGAGGGGGGAAATGTATTTTATAAATTTGGAAAAAAATAACCTAGCTTATAAAATTTGACAAAAAGTGTTTTACCAGTAGGTGCCTGCTCCTCATTTCTTAAGACAATGAATCTGGGATTTCCCGAATGGAAAGGATAGTTGAGGATTGAGGTTTGGAGTCTGGACAGCTTGTCCTAAAGTGGGGTCTTGAGAATTTCTTCGGGACCGCAACTTCTCGCTTTTCTCATCCCTGTGCTCTCTATCCCACGGTCGTCGTCCAGTAGCTTCGGGTCCCATTCATCTGCGCTTCCTTCTTCCTCTTCCTTCCTCTCCTCAGCCTACTCTGTCTTTTTTCTTCACATTTGTACTTCTCAGCCTAATCATCTCACCTTTCTCCTCAAAACCACCCAAACAAGAAGGAGGTAGGACTTCTATCGGAGGCCCTTATCAACCATTCTGCGGTTTTCAGATCCCCATCTATGGTCTGGAGTTTCTGGGTTAACAACGCTTATATAGGCTCTTTAGTCGTGATCCATCGTTAGTCTATCGTGGTTTTCTTGTCAGGAGACGGCAGAATTGAAGAATTGCTTCGATTTGGGGTTGCTCTGCTTGTAGTCGGGAGGTGCCTGCATTGGAGGAGTAATCAGATTTGGGTTGGCTTCGAGTTTCCTCTTATCGTTGTTAGGAGGTGGTGGAATACTACTCCAATCCGAGAGTTGGAGGAAGTGAACTTCGCAAATTGTATTCGAGGTGAGGACACACTTTTAATCTTGGTATTAAAAGAAGGGCGTTCATGTCTTTCAAGTGTTTGATAAAATACTTTCCAAAAAGACCAAGAATTTTGCAATCCTGAGCCTTTGGATACCGAGAAATTCGTCTAAAGCACCCTTCTAAAACATTCGTTTGGATAACAAGGATTCCTTTCAAACGTTGGTCTTAGGTAGACAAAATTTTCTTCCTATTTCTATCTTGTTTATCACCTGGAATTTCCCACCGATGTGAGGCCTAAGTTTCCTCTCTAACTCTACTAGAATCCAAAGCTACTCAGTTACCTATCCTTCTGTTCCTATCTTCTATCTAGAAAAAAACCAAATTGGAAGCAAGCATAGATTCTCAGTAGAGAAAAGAATTGCTACTGTTTAAGCAATTTACTGTTGTTTGTAGTAACTTTTTGATAGCGATAGAATTAAGAGAGATGGTAAGAGGGAATAGTGGCGGTCTTGATCAAGAAACCAAAACAGGGGCATTTTTTATGGCGACTCTGGTGATGTGGGCCGTATCAGTTCTCTTTGAAATCTTGTTCAACAAACGCAGAGAGTTGTTGCCAATCTTTGCAAGCTTCGTCTTCTACCAATCTGCCAACTGGGTCATCCGCAATCTGCTTTCTCGTGATCCTCTCTTTGTTAACACATCTGTTTCGCTACTACACTCCTCCATTACTTCTGCCACAGTGGTGGTTATCTTTGCTAACCAATGGATGACAAGTGGTGCAAATAAGATGTTCGAGCACTCGCAGTTGGTTGAGGTTACTTGGCCAGGGGCATATTCTGCTTTGTGCATTTCTTGTGGTTACTTTGCATATGATCAATGGGATATGTTGCTTTATCGATTGTACAGTGGTTTCATCCCTTCCATTCTGGTGCATCATCTGTTGCTACTCCTCTGCTTTACTCTTGCCTTGTATCGGAATGTGACGATCAACTATCTGATTCTCACTCTTATTTGCGAGCTACACTCTGTATTTTTGCATCTGCGGAAGGTGCGAAGGATGGCTGGTTTTCGTGATGCTAGAAGCAAAATTGTGAAGGTAGAATGGGCTTTCAATTGGACTACTTTTGTCATTGCTAGATGTGCTTCCCACGTTCTCATCACCATCAAGCTAATGAAGGATGCTTCCAAGTTTGGGAAGGGTGTTGAACTCCCACTTGCCCTCTTAGGAATGGCAGGAATGAACTTACTAAATACCTTCTTAGGCATTGATTTGTTTAAGGCCTATAGGAGAGAAAGAAGAACAAAAATTAATCTTCTTAATCATCACGAATGATTGACTTGAAGAGGGAATTTGCTTCTTATTACTATCTTACAGATTTCTTTTGTTAATTTTGCAGCTCTTGTTCTAGAGATAATGTATAAGGGGCATCTGTTGTGTGGGAAAATACTATGAAGTTTGTTTCATCCTTTCATGTGACATAGAAAATTACTAGGATGCGTGAGATCATCAAAGGAAACAAAATTCCATCTTGTTTCCATTTAGACAAACTCAACACTGTCGGATCACTCGGATGGAACAAGCAATCCAGCTTCCTTCCATTCTCTCTTTCAAAATCACTTATCTTTGGCTAAGAAAAACAAGAAACACAAATGCAATTGGAATTTCAGTGAAATGGTACATTTAATGAACAATTAGGAAAACATTTAACTATTTGAACTGATTGCTTATTTTGAATAGGAGGGGAACCAACTTAATTCAAATGTTACTCCTTTCGGAAAGAGGTAGCATAAGTGGTAAAAGCCCTCCCTTGCATAGACATTGTGTCTCAAGATGGATTCTGCGTGACTGTAACAGAGTAAGATACATAGAAAAAGAAAATATTTGATGCATATGCTCAATGCTATAACAGATAAACAACTTCAGCTTAGAATAGATAAATCAACAAGCAATTCACAGTGGAAGGGGGAAAGCAGTCAAAGGCTGAAAAAGAGTGCTTGAACACATAATCTGTCCAAGATAACTATATGACAGAGAAGATAACTATATGACAGAGATAACTCTATCATCTACCTGGCAAATGAGTGACATTTAATACAGGCTTAAAGCAACCTTGTAAAATATTATACATTCAGTTCCCATCGGTGTCCCCTTTTGTATGTTAGTGTATTTATCTGGGTCAAGCATCAATAAGGGAAACTCGAGCCAGAAGGAAAACCTTCACAAAAGAATAGGTGGGAGCTGTCTGGAAGAACAAGTGTTCTTTTGATTCCTAACTATGGACCAAAAGAATAATCCAATGGCATATCCAAATCAAATTATGATCAAGGGTACCTCAATTTTGTACCCTACTTAAGATGATTAAATGAACAGTAGAGAAAGCACAGGGACTTGAAAATTAAAAACAAGCGGATAAATTAATAAAAACTAGATATGGAGAATCCAAATATTTCTACAAGAAACAGTTTGGATCCACTAGAGCTTGCCTATTGATTACGGGATTTGGTTTCCAAGAAGAAGAAGCAAATGCAGATAAGTAAGACATTCAAACACACAAAAGGAAACTGTAATCAATATAGTGCAGGTATCAAAGAGGCCAAATGCACAAGACCTCCAATAATAAGGCCTGTCATGGATGATGCAAGATTATGTCCATAAATCTTAAAATTTATCCCTAAGGGGGGAAAAGCAGATTAAGAAAGCACTGAACTGTTATTTACTTTCAGACATGTAATCACCAATAAGGCCTACTCTAAATTTTAATTTTCTTGTCCTCCAATAATCTTGTCATACTACTCTCTTCAAAGTTCATGCTTTAAACTTGGAATCTCACAATTACTCTAAGGATATCCAAGTGAACAAAACCCTAAATAGCTAGGCAAACTCTCAATAAAAAGTATGCAAAGATATTGCCATTAATATGCATGTCCATAAAACAACAAACCATAAATTATTACCCCTCAAGATACTATGCAACCATCTACAAAGCTATTAATGCCCTAAATGATATGCAGTTTAATCTGCATAGTAAGCACAGAGACTAGATCATCAATTATCTGCTAACATTTAAGATAGCACCCCACATTGCAAACAAACTAATACGACTGCTAAATAAAAAGCCTACCGTTGAATTTCATTCACATTGCCGTATCCTTTGTTGTGCCAAGCCTTTTTGAATCCTCAGATAAACTGTTTGAGTTAGAAGGCTGAAAGAAACCTTGTAAAATGCTATATATTTCATTGCTAAGAGTTTTCAATTGTATAAGTTTGTTCCTATGGGTCATGAATAAGTGTTGACTTTCATGTGTAAACAAACAATGGAAACCTCAGGTAGAAAGGACACCATCGTCAATCTAAAATTAGGGGTTGTCTAAAAGATTAATGGCTCTGCTGATTGCTAAACAAGGGCAAAACAGAATAATCCAACAGCATATCCAATTATGACTATGGATTGATATTACAACCTATATAAGATCACTTGCAGCAAAAACATGAGGACCGGATACACAGAACCAAAATCGAAAAATGGATAAGAGGTAAGCAAGTGAAACCTCAAATTATTTCCAGAAGAAACATTTTGGACCAACAAGAGCTTGCAAGATACTGACTAATATGCAAATAATCATGGAATAAGAACCCTGATATAGTGCCACAAAATTCACCAATCTTACACACTTTTCATTTGGTTTCCAAGAAGAAGAAACCAGTTAGCATCATTTTCTAACACGAAACTGCAACCAAAGGCTGAAGGCCTCCAACAAGAAATTAAGAAAACTCTAAAGGTTTACCTCCAACGATGGAAAAGAAGAGAGAATGCATTAAACTCGTAATTTGGGTTAGCCATGTAATCAGTAATAAGCACTTTTCATCTAAACAAAAGTGTTTCCAACAATTGTAATCCTAATCTATTCATACATCATACTTGAGACTTGGAATTTCAATCTAAATCCTAAGGAAATCCAAAGAACTGCAAAACCAAAAGTAGTCAAACACATAGCCAGTGATATGTCCATTCAAAACCAATAAACCATAGAATATTCCATCCCAAGATCCTGCAGAGCTATTCCTTCCCTAAATAACATAGTCAACTGCAAAGTGAGTAGAAAGACACTATTTTACCTCATTTTAGATTACCAATTATTTGCTGACACTTAAGAAAGCATCACATATTGCAAACAAATTAATACTTCTTGCAAGTGTAAAAAACTACTGCCATATACCACTCAAGTTGCCATGGATTTTCCACTTACAACTTTCTGAACCCCAGGTAAACTGTTTGAGCTTTATCTAAACTCTCCCTATCCACTGCCACAGCCCCAAAAATTGCCCGAAATGCACCACAAACCACCACTGGGGCCGAAGAATTAGTCTTACTAGACACCCTGACCACCTTTTCCAGACCAAGCCGCATACCATCCACAGTGCAGGATGCTTCCACCTTGGACAACTCTGATATCTTGTTGTTCAAATCCTTTGCTGAAATGTCGATGTTTCTATTAAGTAATTCGAGGGTTGCCGATGCCTCAATCACGCTTAAACCGAAAATGCTTAATGCCTTGTTGTTTTCTTGAGAAAACGAAGCATGGGTCATTGCTCTTCCCAGCAACTCAACATTCTCAAACGTATAGCTGTAACGTATATTTGGACGCATGCTTACATCAGCAATTCAAAGTCATGATGAAAACTTGAAAGAAAACTAAAAAGCTTGTAGAAAACTTCGACTTACTTGATGTTATTTTGAAGGGTTTCAAGGGCAATCGAGAAAGGGGAAACTGAAAAGGGCTCCAATACTAGCAAGCCCGCGTCTGCAAGAACCTGCCAACAAAGGAGAAAACATTAAAGATCAGGGTTTTACCAGGGTTTAATAATTTAGAAGCAAAGCCCTTGAATGTCTCATAATTCGAGTGTGAAGATGTCTTTACCTGAGGGGAAGAGTAGACTGTGAACGAGAGGAAAAGCAGGAAGGGAATCAAGCCCCTGGAATTCATTTTCTACTGTCAATTTGAATCTTTCGTTGCTCTCCTGCTATGTAATTTTCCTGTCGTGTAAGTGTGAAATGCAAAATCAATCGGGGAAGTGGAAGTCGAGGAATTACTTTACCTTCTTGAATTTCATGGAGGGGAAGAATTCCGCAGAGTTTAGAAGGGGAGACTTTGAGTTGACTCTCAGTGGAATTTTGGCCTGAATTTTCAGCAAATGTGGAATTTCCGTTAAATGGGATTCTTTTTAGTGGAATTTACAACAGTGGGGCGGCGTGGTGAAAAATTTCATTTATAGTGAGGTCGCAAAATACGATCTCATAAAATATGGTCGCATTATGGAAATGCAACTATAGCAGCCCTCAGTCCTAAGCACTTAAGTAATGACGGAAGGCCTAAAGACATATAGTCGCATTATCAATAACGTGACCTTATGGTCGTGTTATTGTAATGCGACCTAATGGTCACATTATGGTAATGCGACCTTTTTATCATCTACACTAAATACAATTTTCTTGTCATCTTACTTAAAAACTTCCGTAACTAAAGCCTCTATTGATTGAACATATTCGATTCCTATATAAAAAAAATATATATGTAAAGTGCGGAAACATTTTAAAATATAAATTCCAACATTACAAGTACTATTTAGAAATGATTCTTAAAATACAATAAAATATATTACAAAGGAACATTTGAAGAGGTGGCCTAATCTCTCGAAACAATAAAAGTATTATTATTACAATTTCTCTTAATATGTCCACTCCTATGACAGTTGTTGCATCTTGGAGGAGAGTTGGGCGTTCGATAATCCATATCACAAGGTATCCTTGATGTTTACGGACGGCCAGGAACTTCATTCCTCACCATTTCTTCCACAGGTGCAAGCGTAAAAGTAGAAGGCCTCCAATATTGTTCATCTACCACAAGGAAAAACTGACCCTCATATGTCAACTCGTAATTCCGGCTGGTATAGAACTCCAAAACAAATTCAATAGGGTTCCAACCTCTGTGACGACATGCTGCAAACCCATGCGAACAAGGTATACCATATATGCTCCACTTTTGACAGCTGCATGATCTCTCTATCAAATTGACATTATAAACATTTGGACTTCTATCCCCTTATTGGACAGACAATTTGATCCCATATATGCCGGCTTGTGCATTAAATTTAGTCACAGCATGCCCTCTCGATTTGTCCTCAAAATAAGAATACAACTTCCACATTTCAAATGGCAAAGGGTGTCTCAAATTAGATGCCTCATCTCTGTGTTCATTGAAATACTTAACTAACTTATGAAATGTTGTTTCGACCAAAACTTTCAGCGAGAGAGATCTTGCTTTCTTCAGTACACTGTTCATGCATTCAGACAAACTAGTAGTCATTGAACCATATCTATGCCCTTCATCATATGACAAAGTCCATTTCTCTAAACCTATGTCCATCAAATATTTAAATGCATCTTCTTTTCGAATCCTAATTTCATCCAAGTATGCTTGACATTTGGTCCTTTTACGCTCCAAACCCGCAGCATAAATCAAATTTGTCAAATTTGTGTCCTTAAACTTAGCATGAAAATTTCTCTTAATGTGCCCGAGGCAATATCGATGGACAGCTAAAGGTTCTTGCCATTCATTCATATGTCGTACAACATTGATTATACCTTTATGTCTATCTGAAATCAAACATATATGTCTTTCCATAATGACATGTTGACGTAGTAGCTTTAAGAACCAGCTCCAACTCTCCAATGACTCGTTATCCACGATGGCAAATGCAAGAGGGAAGAGGTGACTGTTTGCATCCCAAGTTGATGCAACCAATAATTTGCCTCGATAAAGTCCCCTTAAATGGGTTCCATCAATAGATACCACTGGTTGACAATATTTGAAGCCAACAATTGAAGGTTTGAAAGCCTAGAAAAGGAAACCAAAAGCTTTCAAATCACCCACACTAGTCCAATGATATCTCCATTTCACAATGGTCCCAAGATTAGAATCCTGCAAGGCAAGCATGTATTTTGGTAGTGCAATCCAAGTGGAGGGTCAATCACCGTATACAAGTTCCATTTCTGGGCTTCCCATGCTTTCTTATAAGAACAATCCATCTTCCATAGTTTCTAAACTTCAGTAATAACATCGCTCACATGGCATTCAGGGTCATTTAAAACCAAATGTGTCACATTACGTGCTATAAACCGATGATGCATGTTCTATGCACATTATTCACAACTATAATGACACATGTGTATTCCTTGTTCAAAACTGTTATCTATCATTGTCCATGGGTCTTCTTATGTATAATACGAATATGCCAAGAGCAAGGATTGCCAGCACTTGCATGCTTACACTTAGCATACCAACAGTCCTTCTTACTCTCGAAGACCCTGAATTCCCGTCCTGCTTGAATAGACCACTTCCTCATTGCATATATAGCTTCCTTCTTGTTTTGAAACCTCATATTTAGTTGCAAATCAATATCAGTGTCAGACCAACTTCTCGAGATATCAATAGAGTGTTTACGAAGTGATTCATTAGCACATGCACCGGACCCTATGTCATCAAATATTAGAAATCTTGTATGTTCCCATGTGGTGTTGGAAGGTCCCGCCACGTTAGAAGGTCCCGCCACGTCACCCCCATCATCTTAGAAGGGAATGCTTGGATTGTTGGTCGGAATGTCATCTTCTTCACTATCATATCTATCACTCCAATTCATTGGCCCCTCAGAGCCTGTAAAACCCTCACTATCAGATGTATGCACCGTTGAATCAACATTCGCTGCAGCAGTGACCATTTGTGGGCGAGACACTCTACCATGTGATGGAGTGGTGGTGTTACGATGTACCCATTTCTCCTGATATGTACTAGGATTTGGACTGCGTGCAGAACCCGAGAGATGTTCTGGGTTGACCAAGTTTCATGCATCGCCTCCAGTTGTGGGCCCAACATTAACTGTCCCAGTATTACTACCAGTTGAACTAATATGTTCAGTTCCAAACGTGTTTACGACAGCTCTTGTATTTCCCATTTGTTGGTAAAATTGCATGTAGTTAAAGGTGTCCCCTCCAATACCAATAGGGAGTTGAGAAAATGAATGGTGTTGCCCTTGAATCGAAGTACCTAACCCCGCCACTTGATTTAACATTGCTACAAATGAACCTGTTGTTGGGGATACATCACATAAATGACTCGGGCGTTGGGAAGTCACCTCGGAATAGCTCACATGCAGTTGGATACTTTGGACTTAAATTCATGCGGCAACATCCATAAAACCTCCATATCATCGTCATCACTTAACTCATTTGCAGCATACTGTTGATCAGATCCATTGTGGAGATAGTACACATGGCCTACAAGGCCTAATCTTCCTCCTGGGTCTCCCGGCAGGCTCTGGATCATCATGTTGGGGAGAATGAGCGGGCCATGCCAGATTCGGCTGGGGAGAATGAGCGAGTTGCGGATCATCCTACTGGGAGGGTCTGGAATCCGTCGTTCGCGCCTAATACAGACAATCCCGCTGAATGGCCGAACAAGCAGGTCATCAATGCGTGTGACAGGCTCCTCCTGCCCACTAGTAGGCAATGAATCCGTGCGTACACGATCATGGTCGTCAGTAGCGGCACCCTAGTCGTCCGGAACCAGAATCACCATAGAATCATCCCCTAGCAGCTCATCCGCTCCAAACTCGGGGGGCAAACCATCCCGGCCTCCTGGTCAAAATGGTCAGCAGTGGCATCTTGGTGATGATGGTCCTGTGGAGGATGTGGTTGCGCTCGGGGCCTCTTGCCTCCTCGCCTCACCCCGGCATATGCACGGCCATCAATAGGCTCTCGGGGCCTCGCAGTCGGCTGACTCACCGCAATAGTCGGCTCCTCCGACTCGATTGGGCCAGGGTATCTATCGTGTGGCTGATGACACGCTGTCAGTCCCCGAGCACACATATCCAGTATCTCTATAAACCCCCTCCAGGAAACCGCGTCGGCATCATGAATATGTCGCTCTGCCACAATCATAGCATGTCGCACGATATCGGCCTGCAAAAAAACATATAACATTTAGTTATATATTTCAACATGTTATAACTTATTAAATTATAAGAACTTACCAATACAAACTGTACTAGATCCGATAGGCTGATATCCCAACTGCGATGCATCGTGAGAAACGGGGTTCCCGACCCTAAAACGGGTATGATCCCTATACCACTGCATGTACGCTCCATCAACCGAGACACCTAACTCAATAATCTGTATGTACTCTAGTCGATGCGCCCATATCTAGATATACGACCCATGGTAGATGGCATAATCTCGTGTAGGATTGCTCCACCTATCAATATCATGGAGGTCAATCCGTGTATCGCAGTCTACCGGTATAAGCTGTAGCATCCCAAACTGACGCATGACCCGGTCCGGAAAGTATAGCTCGACGACCTCCCAACTAAAAAGCGCTGTGCGTGACCTCCAAATATGGGCTCCGTCCAAATAGTGCGAGGGGAGGACGCTCACCAAGTTCGGCTGATATGGCTATCAAATAAACTACAACACACACAATAGATATAAGGTTTGCGTACATATAGATGGAGTTACAAATAAAGTATGCATACATAACATGTATACTTACATCATCGTCGGATAGGGCATCAAGTTGGGAACGATACGACATCAAAACATGCATGGACGTGTGATAGGGGTGTAAACCTACGTCCCACCGAGCTCCGTATGGTGCAAGTGGTGGTAGCTCGTTGTGGGGTCTACCCCGCTTCGGTCGCATAACACGAATACGCTCCCAGGCCCATAGCTACATCGCATTTACAAAAAGGTATTAGAAATATTACATATGTTATCAAGAATTTTTAAAATAAAAAATGGACCAAATTCAAACTTACTTGAAGTAAGACCATTGGGCCACAAATCTCTTGGGCGGACCCAATAGCAGCCTGGCACAAACATTTATAAAGGTATAATAAGACTGCACTACCCTAACTCAAGGTGCCACAGGCATCAAAATCCTCTATAATAGGCAGATATCTCAAGTGCAATAAATTCCCAAACTTATCAAAAAATAATAACCCCCCAATCAGCAAGAATATAAGACAACGAGCACGTTGCAGTATAACGTCATCAGTAGCGTCATCTGCCAGAGGAATCTGCAAGTGCTCCTCAATAGGAGCCTTCCTAATCCTATTCCCCCGAATGTGCTCTACTCGTGGTCTAATACCTAGTAATCTATCACAAAGATCAATCCAATCGGATTTTGAATAGTGAAAAGGTGCTCCTACGACTGGATCCCCATCTACTCTAAGGCCCCATAAAAGTGCTACATCCTCTAATGTAACAGTAGCCTCTCCTACTGGTAAATGAAATGTATGAATCTCCTGCCGCTATCGCTCTACTAATGCAGTAATAAGGGCATGATCTACCAGTATATGCCCAGCTCGTCTAACTCCCTCAAATCCAGCACTATCCACTAACTCCATGACTCTGCCTGAAAGTGGAGTGTGCTCCCAAAATGCAGAATCGTATCGTCTAAATACCAGTGGAGTCTCACAGGCACGCTGATTGCCAGACCATACCAATGAAGAACGGTGATTGGGCTGGAGAGATAATAAACCACCTACAAGAGGGTCGGGGTGGATATCCACGTGCATGTGATCCATTCTACCTATTTAGAGTAAATTGAAACAATTAACGTAATACATTGACCATATATACAAGCTACCCAATGGGCATACATTTGAACATTTTCACACTACTCAAATGATCTCAAAACTTCAAGGAACAGAGTTAAATGAGTATGCATTTGATTTCTATCAAAATCACTAGCAAACTATAGCATTAGATATATACTAGAGAATTCTATTTTGCAACACTCAAGATATTAGCAATTCGACTAGCTTTTTATTCAAGAAGATGAATTCAACTTTTTCTCGAACTTTCTAACATCTAAAAAGTATCATATGTACTACAAATTTAATCCAAACTCTCTTTAAAATCTTGGATAACAACTACACAAAAGGTAACTCCAAAAAGGAGTACAACTTCAACAAATAATATTGGCAACTCTAGCATGATTGTTTTCCAAATGATATTTTCAATAAGAATCAAGCTTATTGCCCTAGAAGAATCAAAATGCTCAATCAAAGTAATATTCAATCAAAATAATATTGGCATCGGCATCTCTAGCAAAAAAAATGAATCAAAATATTCAAAAATTGGCATCTCTAGCATCAAAATAATATTCAATAAGAATCAATCAATAAAGTGCTAGCATAATTGCTTAGTAAATGCCCTAATAATATTCACTCAATCAAAATATCACAAGTTTAGGCTAAAAAGAACAAATAATTATACCATTCACTAATCACTTCCATCTTAGAGCTGTGACACTAAATCATAGACACTAAATCAACCTAGACACTAAATCATAGAGGGAAAAAAACATATAACTATTACAATACTCAATATTTGCAATGTGAGTTGAAGAGGAAATCAAATGGAGAAAGATCATCAGAAATCAAATAGAGAAAGAACATCAGAAATCAAATGGAGAAAGAACAAATAATTATACCAAAATGGTCCAAAATGAAATGCCCGTCGATGAAAAGGAAACCCACTGCTGGAATAAGGTCATCGATCACCGACGCAAATGGAGATAGTAGATCGCGGAAGAACGCAGAGAAACAGCAGAGGAGGTGGACGCAGAAATGAAAATCGCGGCGCGGAAGAGGGAGAAGTAATGCGACCTATAGGTCGTATTATGTTAATGCGACCTCACTGAGGTCGCATTTAGATAATGCAACCTTATTCAGCTTTAAATCACTGGTCGCATGGGGCAGGGTCATTTGTGGTCGCATTTCCATAATGCGACCTCATTACAAATGGAATTCTCCACCGCACCGCCCCACTGTCGTAAATTCCACCAAAAAGAGCCCCATTTAACGGAAATTCCGCAGAAAATGAGGTTGTTTTTGAATGAAATTACGGTAGTAGGGCGGCTCCACAAGATTTTTGATTTTAGTGAGATCGCATTCTACCAATGCGACTATATAAATATAAATGCAACCAAATCCGACTGAATATATATATATATATCAGAAAACGAAAATACACATCGCATTAAGTTAAATCGACCTTAAGGGCCATTCTTCTCCTCTCTCGCTCTCTGCCAAGGCTCCCTTCTTTTTTGCTCAATTCCACTGCCAGCAACCAAAAATTCTCCTTTGCTTCCTCCTCCTCTTCCTATGAAGAAGTTGCGATTGCCAATGAGGTTGTTAACATTGTTAAAACACCGAATCCGATGGAACCAATTCTTGAAGAGGTAGTCCCCATCTTAACTCCTGAAATTGTTGCCTCCGTCCTTGAGGAGAAAAAGCACAACCTTGAATTGGGTTTCCGATTCTTTGTATGGGCTGCCAAAAGAAAGTGTTTTCTTAGTTGGGTTTTGCATAATTTAATTATTGACATGCTTATTAGAGGTGAATACAATAGTAGTAGTGGTTATCATGAATTTGATTTGTATTGAAAAATTCTCGACGAGATTAAAAAATATGAGAATCCTATAAGTTTGGATGCATTTGCAATGTTGATCTCGGCATATTGGAGCGGGAGAGGAGAAGACGAGCAAGAATGGCCTTTTGAAGTGAGGCTGTTCAAATAATGCGAGCTCAAGGTCGCATTACTGTAATGCGACCTTGAGGTCCGTTTAAAAAAAAAAAACATTTGGCTGGATCTGGTCGCATTCTACATTTATATGGTTGCATTTAGAATGCGACCTCATTAAAACTGGAAATTCTGATGAAGCCGCCCCACTATTGTAATTCTATTAAAAAATAACTCCATTTTTCAAAAATTCTGAATTTTGGCTGTTTCAAAAAGTTTTAGATGAAACTGATTCACGTGCGCTGCATGCATTAATAGATTGTATTTTATGTAATAAAAATTGTACGATAAAACTCTTCAATACATGTCGTTCATAAGTTTACGATTTATATAAAAATTTCCTAAACCTTCATCAGCCAATATCATCAAGAATCTTGGGCATTAAGATTAGATAATTTATGTACCTTAATATTTTAATCATTTATGTACACAGGTAAAAATGAAAAATACAAATTTTAAAAAAAATAAATCTGTAAATAATAAACAAAAATTATACAAAAATCAAACAAAAATTATACAAAAATCTAACACTCCAAAAGAAACTTAAAGTTCATCTTGTTCATATGATGGCTGTACAATTTGACACCTTAATTTTCATTAAGGTTGGTTTAGGCATGGCACTAGTTGATAGCTCCATGTCTAATATTCATCGTTTTAAAGGTTTTTAAACTCAACAAAACAAATACTACCTACATTATATGTTGTTTTGAAAAATTAAGAAGCTATTTATTTATTTTTCTACTACTATTATCTTTTAAAAGTTTTTTAGATGGGGAGAAGATAAAGAAAAAGATGAGATGTAATCCATTGTCGAATTTGAAGTCACATCTCGAGTAATAATTCTATAACTATTAGGACAAGTTATTATCGACTTATTATTATTATTATTATTATTATTATTATTATTATTATTATTATTATTATTAAAAAATTACTTAATATTTTACTTTAAAGCTCCACAATTTTTAATTTTTTTTAATCTCTACAACTTCAAGTTTAGAAACTCAGTGCTAGATGAACATGAACTAGACAATTTGAAAAAAAAAGTTTTAATTTGTTTATTTATTCAAAATAATTTGGTTGTGGGAAACAAGCAACAACATAATAAATCTCTCATAGAGTGGGCATTGGATTTTCTTCTATTTTGGAATACTTGTCGAGCATTTGTCACCCTTCTAAGTACTTGAGGGCACATTTCATTTGTTTCCTTTTTTGTGATTCCAACCTGTTTTGTTCTACAAATCATGACAATCTTCTTTTTTAGTCTTGTTTATCCCTCTCCCTGGCCCTTTGGCAAGACCTCTCTTTAGATGTGCTTAGATCGGAGCTTGTACCTCTATTTTCTCAACGGTTGTATGTTACCTATTGACTTAGGCCATTTCTCCCCTTTTCATCTTCTTCTCAAACGGTTTTCAAAAACACTGATACACCTAATGTCTTTTAAATTGCTCCATATGGAATTCGGTGAATTTAGGTTTGTCATACCATTGTGGTTGAGGATGGATATTGGGAGCTTACGATATTAATTGTCATGTATTTATTGTCTTTTTTTTTATATTGTATTGTACTTGTTGCAGGTTTTGAGGTCTGGTATATTTTCTATTATTGTGGATTTAGTGATCCCTCTACATAATTTATTTCCTTTTGAATGAATGAATTACTTAATGGGAAAAAGAGAGAGAGAGAGAGAGAGAGAGAGAGAGAGAGAGAGAGAGAGAGAGAGAGAGAGAGAGAGAGAGAGAGTTCAGGGAGAGCAACTGTGATCTATTGGATTCACCTCCATGTTCTAAAGGTAGAGATTGGATTTTGACAATTGTAAACCAATATCTTGGCTCTGAACAATAGCTATTTTTCTAGGGATTTTTTTCATATACTCTTGTCTATTTATGTATTTCTCTAAATTGTTGCGCTTTGGGGCTATATCTCACTTGTTAATTATTGAAACTCAACCATATACTGGTTTGAAACATAATCTCCACACTTTGAAGGTGAAGATTAGATTTTGACAACTCTAAATTGATATTTTGGCTCCAAAGAATAGGAGTTTTTCTAGGAATTTCTTTCACATATTCTTCTTTATTTGTGTGTGTGTGTGTGTGTGTGTGTATACTTGTTGCATTTTGGATAGGGACATAATCAGAAGTTAGGGATTGGGGGAAAATTACATAAAAATATATACTAGAGTACAATAGTATAATTTTTTAAAAAAAATTTGAGGGGATGAAAGATAAAATTTAAAAAAATGTATATTGAAAATTTTAATTTTTTAATGAAAAATTTGTAATTTTTTAAAAAATTAGGAGGCAAATGCCATCCACCATCCCTTCTTAATTATGTCATTGCTTTTTGGGGCTATATCCTACTTGTTCATTATTAAAACTTATTTGAATATCCTTGTGACATTAGAGATTTTAGTGGTAGACTCAAGGATCCCATGCATAAAAATCTCTTGTATTTACTTTGCTTTCAATTGTCTACTTTCATATCCTATATTTATGCCCTCAATATATTCTTATAAGCTTATGGAATTGTCAGTTGCACTTATTGCACTTGTTATTATTTTATTTTACTAGCAAGATGTTTATGCGTTGCATGAGATATCGATCTTGTTATATAATATTTTTTTTATATATTGATGAACAAAAAAAGAAAAAGAGGGTTTTTTTTATGTACAAAAAAAAAAAAAGAATTTTGAAGCAGACAAAATTACATATGTCTAAAAAATCATATGAATTTTAGGAAATGAATTTTTTAATGGAATGAATACAAATCATATCTAATTCAGTAAGGGATTAGTAAATGTGATTCTACATTTTATGTGGATTACATACCGGATAATAACCAATCATTTAGTTGATTATAATATTGATTTTGTTGTAACAGTAATAGATCGTTAGAATGTGAAATTACATACTTGATTATGGTATATTTTATAATCGATTATGAATGTAAACAACTTTAAAAACCTTTAAAAATTGATTATGCATTTGTTATAGTAGTATTAGATGGTTGGCATGTGAAATTACATGCTCGATTATGGTACATTTTATAATCGATTATGAATATAAAATAATTTTAAAAACGAATTATGCATTTGATATAATTAAATTTAGAAATCCATACCTGAGATAAACAACTAAGTGGGACAAATTTAAATATCAGTTCAAGAACAAAGTCACGTTTATAAAACAAACCTAACAAAAAAAAAAAAGTGAAAATACCTTGACTTTCGATAAAATAGAAAAGAAATCAAAATTGAGATAAAAGCCTTCTTGATTCTGTTCCAGCTACTCTTCTTAATCTTCTCCTATAATTTTTTCCCCTTTTTTTTGGTGGCTATTTGGTCAGTAGCCTAAACAAAAGTGAGATAGAAGTAGTATGGCACTTGTGATAGGGCTTGTCTTCTAGAATCTAAAGTTTAATGGCCAAATGAGGTATTAAATAGAGGACAAAATTGAAGAGTCAATTGGTGGATTCTGGATTTTGCATTTATCGGAGGGAATTTTGAGAGGAATTTTGAAGGGTTTCAAATGAAATTTATAAAGTTTTCTTGAAGATATACATGAACCCTTATCTGAATTCATCTAAATTTAATTAATTTAATTAATTAATATATTCCTAACATTCTAATCGACGATGATTTGAATATAATATAAAAGTTATAATAGATTATCAATCAGAAAATATATAACCGATTATGAAATAATACTTCATCGATTATTATCTCAAAGATTTATCTCAAGGCCAACACCATCTCTGCAAAGAGCTTTGATGCCCTCAACATTACCATCATACACTTGTGGAGTAAATCCACTCGAAAAACATGCCAAACATAAGACCAACAAAGTCCAAATCACCATCTTCCAATCCCCCAAGCCCATCATCAAAGAAAGAACAAAACTTCAAAAAGATTAAGAAGAAATCTTTGAGCTTTTGAAAAAAATCCATCTGAAAATTTTCACAAAACTCAACAGAAAATCTCGTGATCCTCATCAAAGAAATTCAGTCTAATTAAGCAAATCAGATAGCCTCTAATCTTAATCAAGTGAAAACAAAATATCGAATAAAAATAAATCTAAATCATAATTACAATAGTTCTAATCCACAAATCCATGAACAACACATACAGTGCATATGTAGATAAATCTAAACATACATCAATCAATAGATGAATGATGCATATAACTTCTAGGGTTTGGGAAGTACCAGAACTGAGAAGCTCCAATGCTAAAGACGAGACAAAGAGTCACAGAAAGTAGGCGAGGATTGACCTACTGTTGAAGGCCTTCGATTTTCTTCTTTTACAGACTGTTGAGAGAATTTAATTTTCTTTAATGATACCTTCAACACTTCAATAGCAAGTTAAAGCTTCCATGTCAAGTACCTTTTCAGATTCAAGTGAAAAAAAAATCTTTTTAATTGCTAATAAGATGCTAACACCCATAATTTTGTGCAGAATAGCACAAATCTTGCAAACCTCATGCCAGGCCATTTTTCCACTTGAGAGCCACCCACGATACAGATAAAATGATAGAATTCTTTATGCATGATGAATATAAATGTATATTTACATATTCACATATCTATATCTATAAATACCGGAGGAGATTTCGAGGGGAATTTTGAAGGGTTTCAAATGAAATTTATAAAGTTTCTTTAAGATATACATGAATCCTTATCTGAATTCATCCGAATTCAATGAATTTAATTAATTAATAAATTCAAATAAATTCAGATAACCTTCAAATTTTTATTTTGAAACCCTTTTCATTTAAATTTAATGTTTTCAAGTTTCAATGTATACACACATCTATAGTAATGGGCTTTTCTATTTAAATTCAATATAATATGCTTCGTTATCAAGTGAAAGTATTAATCATGGAATTGCACAAAATTAGAGTTTTGGACTCTATAAAACAATTGCACAATACCATAGTTATGAACTCTATTAAGGAATTGTTTATTTGGTTGTACCAATCATGGACTTCTACATCATCGATTATGAAATGTAATGAACAAGTGTCAACACTAGAGGTTTTAACAGCTACTTTCACACACACACACACACACACACACACACACACACACATATATATATATATATATATATATATATATATATATATATAGAGAGAGAGAGAGAGAGAGAGAGAGAGATTTTTCAATGGGTTTGCGCTTTTGCTCCTAACAGTATTCGTTTTAATCATATTTTGTACTATATGAAAAAATGTGATTTTCTTTATTGTGGTATATATCTGCTTTAGACTATAGTTAGTGTTTGAAACAATAGCTTATCATCAAATTTGTACCTAGTTATTATTTGAAAGATAAGCTAGTTTCAAGAATAAATTACAAAATAATTTCATCGATAGCTTATCTCAAGCAATGCATGATTAACAATTAAGTTTGTTTATGATATCAAATAAGTGAGGAAATAACTTTTTGTGACATTCTATATATGTAGCCATACATTATTAAATTAAATTAATTAAATTTTGATATCTTTCAAATTTTCTAAGATTAGATAATAAATATCTAAAATCTTTTGAAATTAATAATTGGTTAGGCTAATCAATGATATATAATGATATCTACCAAAATTTTTTACATTTGGTAATTAATAGGTTGTGTTGTTTTATTGGTAATTTTGGAAGATACCAAAATTCTCATAGTGTTATTTTAATGATTTACAATTATATCTCATCTACGTATTTTTGGTAAAAGCAAAAAAGAAAAAAAGAAAAATCCTCTATATATTTTGAAAATTCATGAGCTTAGTTGGATTTTAAGCTAATACTGTTAGTGAATATGGATGTTTCAAGAGATTGTAATGTAGCAGAGAAAGAAGAATTCTTGAGGCGTGTATATCACTCTCCTTAAGGTGTTATTTACCTCCACAACGTGAAGTATTTGCTATAGGATTAAGATAAATTACTTCTAGGATGCAATAATAATGTTAAAGAAACAAGATAGCAAATATTCTTATCTCTTACAAGAATAATCAATAATAATAATCTAGGAATGCTTATTTAGTAAGGAGACATGCTATTTATAGAAAACCTATAATCATAATCTTTACGAATGATCAGTCATGTTTGACACCCTTCATTAAGTTACAACTTAACGAATGATCAATGGCATCTTTTCACTAATGATCAATCATAATTCCACAAGTTATAACTAACTCTTCACTTATGAGAAGGCACCTCTTGAATTAGAATAGATGATATCTCTTATGAAAGATTGTTAAAACATAACTCATAAAGGTACAATGAAAAAAAATGAAAGAAAGTTTCTTACCATATTTCAATTACAAACCATCTTCATCAATAAGGTTAAATGGCATTGCCTAAAGTTGCAATCTTAATAAATAATGGTAATCTCATCATGGGTATTTTGGTAACTTATTAAACGTGCCTTAATTGTAGACCAAGTAGTGTCATAGTACATCAAATCTTATATTAAAAATATTATGTAGTGTTCTTTCCTTTTTAAAGATATGGTGAATGAGGTACCTAATACTTGACAAATATGATTACTAGACTACTTGGAAATTCTATCAGTTATAAGTTATAGCTTATCTTTAATGGTAAGGTTGCCTACTCACTCCGACTTGGCTATTTTCTTTTATATAGTGACCTCTTTATTATGTGAATTCTTCTATTTGTGATGTAGTTTTTACTAATTTTCTGGTTTGGTTCATAGGTACAAAGTTCTTTCAATCTAACCTCTCTACTATCCTTTTCTAGATGACTTCACCCATGATCTAGCATTAGGTTATGGTATATATAGTTAATCTTGCTTAATTTTGATTTTTTCATTTGTTCTATGGAAAATTTTAATGGGGTTTTTATAAGATTTTTTATCTTTTAGTTTTTTTTTAGATATCTATTAGTGCTTTTGCATTGATCCCGTATAGTTCTTCTTTTGTCTTTATTTCTATATTTACTTGCTTGGTTTTATGTTTGTGTTCGATCTTTTAGTTTCTTTTTTGTTTTAGGGTGAGTTATCTATGGAGGATGCAAGTATCTATGATCCAAACAAGGAGAACGTTAAGAAAAGAAAACAATATGTCCTATAGAAAATTCTAAAAACTTGAGGAAGTTAGGTTCACTTCTAGAAAAAGACTTCACAACTTGCTGCAACAACTTGTAGCCAACTTGGAATGAAAAGTCTAGAACTTGTAACAGTAACTTGGAAGCCATTCTAGTAGGAGCTACAACTTGGAGAATCTTGAAGTTTCCACCATCTCAAGAGAAAAAAGCTAGAGAAGCAAACAAAGAAAAATTTAGATAGCAACATAAATTTCCTAGAAGCTTCAACCGACCTTTGCATGCCGGTTCCTAGATGTCTATAAATAGAATCGCATCTTTGTTATGTAGGGTGTGTACAAAGGTTAAACAAAGCATTGGTATTAGTTAAAGAGCACTAAATAGAAGTGTGGTGTATGTGTGTGTGAGAGAGTTTAGTAGATGAGCTCAAAGTGCTCGTGACATGTTTAGGTTTGAGTTCTTAGTGTTCACAAGTGAGGAACTTCACATGTTCTATGAAAGAAAAGTTTTGTGAGATTTTTTTGTTATAACTCTTTCAATATATTACTAAAATTAGTTTGTATCCTTTGGTTTTTTTCATTCTCAACAGATAATATTAGAGCCAAGTTCGTCGAGTGCATCACATTCGACTTGAAGAACGATTAGGGACTGTATTTGAATTAAGTTAATTGGTGATTTTAGTACATCAAGATTTTGCCAGTGTGCTGTTAAGGACTGTGAAATTGGTTAGTCAAGAACCAAACTTACTTGGGCAAGGTGCGTGGCATTACCAAGTTGTGATGGCAGACTTTATCAATGCAAACAATATTGAAAAGTTAACTGAAGATAACTACAACAAATTGGCGCGTGTGTCTAATATTTTATTTAAGAGGACACGGCTTGTAAGAGCTTGTAGATGGAAGCCAAACAACACCACTACCAAGGGAAAATGTTCGAGAATACAATAAATGGGATATGAATGTTGGCAAAGTTTTATCCATTTTAGCTTTAACAGTTGAGAAACAAATTTTTAGACTTGATTAACAATGTGAAGACACCAAAGGAAGCTTGGAATATTGTAGCGAAAAGATTTTCCAAGACTAATAAAGTCAATCTGCAATGACCTGAAACCGTGCTATTAGGAATATCACAAGGTAATATGATAGTTTGTCAATATTTTACCAAAGTGAGATTCTTAAGTGAAAAAAAATTCAAAATTAAATCTCATTCATCCTATTGATGAGATAATATGAGGAGGATCATAATTTGGGGGTTACGACAAGAATTCACCCCAATTACAATAGCAACATGAGGATGACCCGAGCCACCAGCTCTTGATGTGTTGGAAAGTATGTTGGTAAATGAAGAAGTCTTAATTAAACTATTTTACGGCGCATCAACAAATGATGAAGAGAAAGTTCATTATGGTAAAAGAAGAGTATTTAGAGGAGAGAAAAACACCAGAGAACTAATTGAAGAAGAAAAAAAAAAAAAAAGAGACATGGCTCATGGCAAAAAAGGTGTTTGTAGAAAAGTTTGCATCAAGGGAGAACTTTATCATAGCACAATGATAGCAAAATGAGGAGTTGACAAAGAAACAAAAAGTGTTACAATTGTGGAGAGAAAATGCTGTCGCATCCATTTAGACTCAAAAAAGTGAAGATGAATGGGTTTCAAGTGTCTTTTGTGATAGAAGAGGAGGATACACACATGATCTCAATTCAAGAAAGGAAAGAAGATTAGGCACTAATTGCAGTAAGGTATAATAAACTTATCAATTACAAAAATGACTACATTGTCGATTTTGGATGCTTTAATCACATGACAAAAGATAAAGAGAAGCTCTGTAGCATGGAGAAATACAGAAAGAGACTTGTCATGGTAATTACCAATAACTTTAAGATACCAATTACACATATTAGTACATCTCTAGTAATAACACGCTTCAGCTCTACATCGGTGGAGTTAGATAATGTGTTACGCATGTCAGGGATGAAAAAGGATATTTTATCAGTATCACAGTTGACCTCAATAGGGAACTATATGATATTCAAGTCAAATGATATGAAAGTATATCGTCAACTAAAGCTTGTAGGAGAACCAATTATGGAAAAATGAAAACCGGAGTCTATCTATGTATTGTTAGCAGAGACAACATACGTTGATAAGACTAAAAGGAATGAGACACCTGGCTTATAGTATGCTCAATTGGGATATATGAGTTACACTAGACTAAGGTGATGATGAAGAAGGTAATGCTTAAATGTCTGCCATAGTTGGAGGTTTGAGGCAACATAGTTTCTGCTAGCAGCCAGTATAGTAAAGCACATCAACTACCATACAAGGAGTTGAAGTTTGGAGCTAAAGTAGCTTTAGAACTAGTTCACTCAGATGTTTTTTGCCTAATAAAGTAGCTATTGGTAGGCAATTATCGACACATGATAATTTTTTATTAGCCCTAAGGGCATTCTCCTGTGTTTTGATTTATGAAAAATATTGATGAAGATTAACTTGTGTAATATATATATGATAGGACATGTTTGACCTCAATTCCTCCAAGGCGTACAAATGAGATTGCTAAACAACCTTGAGCAATGGAATCTAAGAATGAGTGATCAAGTATAAGACAAGTTTAAGAAATTGTATACTAAGAAGTCCTTGTGATAGAACTTTAGATTAGGAATCATTGTTAAGGTATTTCTTGTAAAATTCATGTGTCTCTTTACCTTAGGATTTAATTTATTTTTACCTTGAAGCACATAAACAAAAAGATTTCAAAGTATTAAATCTTCAGAATTTTGAATTGAGTAATTTGGATAGCTCTACATCCAAAATCTTCGTCCAATACTTTGTGAACAGTGTCAAAATATTTCTGTCTAGAAAAGTGCCATTTTGGACTCACTTTTGAAACGTACTCTCGTTCAATCATTGAGTCCAAAATTCTGAAAAATCTAACAGCGAGAAACTAGCTGTTTCTAGCTATTGGTATCTTATTTTTTGCTTCTATAAAAGCTTTCAAAAGTCAATTTTAAAGTAGATTTTTATGCTATCTTTCTTATAAACACTCATACACTTCGGATTACAAAAATCTCCCTTTTCATTAGTGCTTTAAAGTGAAATCAAATTGTTTTAAAAGGTAAAAGCTGTTAGTTCTCAATTGTTTGCACATTTTCTCAAAAGTGTGAGTTATCTCTGTTTCATTCCTATAATCCTTTTTGTATATCAAGGTTGTAGTGTAAAATCCATTTAGGATAAGGCTTGATTTGTAGTTAGTTGAAGGAGTTTGAGTAAAACCAAGTATGGTGATCCTCTTGTGTAATTAGTGTAGACAGACATCATTGAACTGACTAAATTTATAGAGATTTGATTTGAAATTCAAAAGTGTGAGCTTAAGGTAGTGGACATAAATATTTGAGGATCGAACCACTATAAATCTCTTGTTCATCTTCCTTGCATTTATTTTGACAGTTTGCAAATCTCTTTGTACAAAGTTTTCAATTATTCAAAAGAAATCTTTATGATTCTCACCAACCTATCTTTATTCTTGTATTGATTGCATATATCTTGTCTCATATCCTTAAGTTTCTAGATGACTTCTTAAAGTTGCACAAAACTTTTCTTTGCACAACTTGTAAACACCTCGATCTATAAAATAAAAGGAGCATTTCAAAAATTAGATCATTTTCTGAAAAGTGTTTTTAAAATTTACCAAAAACCTTATTCACCAATTTTTAAGGTTTTTCAATTGGTATAAGAGTATTGGTCTACTCCTTTTCGGCTAAACAACCTTGTAGAAAAGTTCTTATGGAAAATATCTCTTCTCTTCCCTATATCGAGGGATCCTTGACAAACAGACCTCTCTTATTCACTGGGAGAAATTACACATTTTGAAAAAATCACATCAAGATCTATGTTTGCTTAATTAATTTTGAGCTATGGAATTTGATTGAGAAAGGACCATATGTTCCTTCTAGAAGTATTGAAGGTCGAATAGTTCCCAAACAGAGTGACGAATATGATACTAAAGACAATGCCAAAATGACATTAAATTTTTAAGCTATAAATATTTTATGTTATGCCCTTGATGCCACTAAATATAATAGGGTAAGTAACTGTGATTCAGCCCATGACATGTGGAGACTGCTTGAAGTCACCCATGAGGGGATAAATTAAGTGAAGGAATCGAAGTTGGGACTTTTAATTCATGATTATGAATTATTTACTATGAAGCCAAATAAGAGCATAACCAATATTTTCACTAGATTCACACACATTGCAAATAGATTTAAGGCTTATGGAAAAAGCTATTCTCTTGGTGAACAATAAATAGAAAAAATCTGGATACCTTGCCAAAGAGCTGGCAACTTAAAGCTCTGGCTATAGAAGAATCAAAATGTTTGAAAACTTTACCCACTGAAGGGCTAATTGGCTCTCTCTTAACTCATAAAATGAAACTTAAAAGGTTTCAAGAATTTGATGACAATGACAAAGGCAAAAGAGGAATAACACTGAAAGCTGTTGATGATGATGCTAATAGTAGTCAATTTGATAGTGACAATGGAACTGAAGTGGATACAAAAGAATTGTCCATGATTGCAAAAAAATTCAGAAAAGAAAATTTTAGAAAATGTAAGAAATTCGTAAAAAGGAAAGGACAAACTCCATCTTTCAAGCCTCAATACTATGAATGCAAGAGTACAGAACACTTCATTACTGACTGCCCAATAGCCAAAAAGAAAGAAGCCAAGATACTCAAAAAGAAAAAGAAGGATTTGAAAACAAAGAAAGGAAAATGACTGATGGAAATTTGGGATCAAAATGAGTTTGAATATGAGGAAAACAGAGATTTTGAAAATGAAACAACTAACGTATGCTTCATGGCAGTAAAGGATAAGGTAAACTCCTCTCTATCTATTCTTGTAGCTGAATTGCATGATTCTCCTTGTGATAATATCGATAATCCAAATGAACTTTTTGTTGATATGTTTCGTGAACTAAAAAGATTGTTAAGAAAGAATAAGGAAGTGAAAGTGAAAATTGATTCTTTATCAAATGAGAATGACAATCTGATGAGTGAGAACAAAATTCTACTTGATTCCATGTGCTACTTGAATGTTGAAAAAGAAATCATTTCTACCTTCTTGAACTATTCTGCTCTTGAGAATAAATGTTTGTGTGATAAAGTCTCATCTTTTGAAGTCATGATTTGTGAATTTGATAATATGAAAATAAAAATTGATAATCTCACTACTTGTATTGAAAAATTTACTGATGACCAAAGCAATTTGAATAAGCTTCTTGGAGTACAACAGATGGTTGGAAACAGAAATGGCATTGGCTATTATAACATGCACAAAATAGGAAAATACAAGTCTTGTTTTGTGAAAGCAAGCTTCTCAAAAACAAATTACACATGTTTACTTATTGTGGTAAAAATGGACACAATGCATCTAGGTGTCATATTAGGAAAAACATTAGATTAAGAATGAAAACTGATTGGAAAATTAAAAGAATCATTATCAACCCCTATGAACCCAAGTAGATATAGGTACCAAAAATCACTCTCCCATCTCATGTATAGGTATATTCACTGGACAAAATGGGCGTCATAAAGTAGTTCCTGGATAGTGGATGCTCAAGATACATGATCGGAAATGCAACCCTATTAAAAGATGTTTAAGCTACAAATGATGGGTTCGTTACCTTTGGAGACAAGAAGAAAGGAAAAATACTTGGCATAGGTAACATTGACAAAGGATCTTCAACCATTATTAAACAAGTATTATTGATTGATTAGCTGAAATACAACTTGCTTAGCATTACTTAATTATGTGACAATGGTTGTAAAGTTATTTTTGAGAAAGATTCTTGCTCTATTATGGACAGCTCTAGTAATGAAACAATTTTTGTTGCTAATCGTGTTAGGAATGCATATGCATTTTATCTTAATGATCTTATAACTCATGATATTAGATGTCTTTCCGTGTATGATAATGATAGCTATCTTTGGCATAGAAGGCTAAGCCATGTATCATTTGATTTGCTGAACAAATTGTCTTCAAAAGAGTTTGTTAGAGGACTGCTCAAAATGAAGTTTGATTGAAGAGTTTGTTAGAGGATTGCCCAAAATGAAGTTTGATAAAAGCAGAATATGTGATGCATGCCAATTTGGAAAACAAATTAAAACCTCTTTTAAACTTAAGAAATTGATTTCTACGTCAAAACCCCTTGAATTGATACATACGGATTTGTTTAGACCAATGAGGACCACTAGTCTTGGCGGTAAGAGATATGGTTACGTTTTAGTCGATGATTTCTCAAGATTTACTTAGACTTTATTTCTTGGACAAAAAGATGAGGTATTTTCTAAATTTTATAGACTATTCAAACGTATTCAAAATTCTGTTGGATGTAAATTGATTTTAATTAGAAGTGATAATGGTAGACAATTTTGCAACCATGAGTTTACACATTTCTATAATGAAAATGGAGTTTTTCACAGCTTTTCAACTGCTAAAACCCCTCAACAAAATGATTTTGTTGAAAGAAAAAATAGAACCTTACAAGAAATGGCTAGATCCATGATTTGTGAGAATTCTCTTCCAAAATACTTTTGGACTGAAGTTGTTAATATCAACATGTTACATTGTTAACCTAGTCATATTGAGACCTTTCCTAAGAGAAACACCCTTGAGCTTCTGTTTGACAAAACTCCATCAATTTTCTATTTTAAAGTATTTGGTTGCAAGTGTTTTGTTCTTAATACTCGAGACAATCTTGAAAAATTTGATAGCAAATCTGATGAGGTTATATTTCTTGGATATTCTTTCAATAAAAAGGCATATAGAATGTACAATAAAAGAACTCTATGTGTGGAAGAATCCGTACATGTAGTCTTTGATGAATCTAATATATATACATCAAGGAAAGATGATGATGATGTAGGGATTTCAAAAGAAAAAGGTAGAGAACAACACAAAGCTCCATCGCTAGACATTCATGCCAAAGAAGAAGAATTGGAAGAGTAACAAACTGAACAAAGTAAGTAAGAAACTAAAGAGCACACTGATCAAGGGCTACCAAAAGATTGGAAGTACAAAACTGGTCATCTAAAAGAGCAAATTATTGGTTATCCTAGCTGTGGGGTCAGAACTGGACGATATTTTGTAGACAATTTTGCTTTACTTTCAAATATTGAATCTAACTGTATTGATGTGGCCTTGAATGATAATTTTTGGATCCTAGCTATGCGAGGAGAGCTAAGCCAATTTGAGAGAAATCAAGTTTAGAAGCTCGTCCTTAGATTACTTGATCATCCAGTCATTGGTACCAAGTGGGTTTTCAAAAATAAACTTGATGAACATGGAATGGTGATTAGAAATAAAGCTAGACTTGTTGCCCAAGGATTCAATCAAGAAGTGGGTATTGACTATGACGAGACATTTGCTCTTATTGCTCGATTAGAGTTTATTAGAATACTACTTGCCTATGCATCCTTCAAAAACTTCATGCTTTATCAAATAGATGTTAAAAGTGCCTTTTTAAACAATTTTATTGGAGAGGAGGTATATGTAGAACAACCTCTAGGTTTTATTCATGAGCACTTTCCAAATCATATTTTCAAACTCTCAAAGGTTCTTTATAGTTTAAAACAAGCCCTACGAGCTTGGTATGAAAGGCTTAGTAGATTCTTACTCTTAAAAGATTTTTCAAGAGGCTTGATTGACATTACATTGTTTATTAAATCAGAAAATTCGGATGATCTTCTCATTGTCCAAATTTATATTGATGATATCATTTTTTATGCTACTAATGAATTCTTGTGTAAGATGTTTGTCAAGACTATGCAGTAAGAATTCGAGATGAGCATGATGGGAGAACTCAACTTTTTCTTTAGATTGTAAATTAAACAAACTAAGGATGACATTTTTCTAAATCAAGCTAGGTACGCTAAGGAACTGCACAAGATGTTTGGTATAAATGAAGCCAAAGAAATCAGTACACGTATGAGCACTTCTTTAAAGCTTGACAAGGATGAAAAGGGTAAGAAAGTTGATGAATCAAAATACAGAGGTATGATTGGGAGTTTGCTATATCTTACTGCTAGCCGACTAGATATTATGTTTTCAGTCTGTCTTTGCACTAGATTTCAATTATGTCCAAAAGAATCTCACTTATGCTTTGTGAAATGTATCTTTAGATACCTGGTTGGAACACACGATTATGGTTTAAGGTATCTTCGAACTAACTCCTTTGATCTTATAGGCTACACTAATGCAGATTATACGGGTTATAAAGTTGAATAGAAAAGTACTAGAGGGCATTGTCAATTTTTTGGACATTCTCTAGTGTCATGGCATAGCAAGAAACAAGCTTGTGTATCCTTATCCACAACTGAGGCTGAATATATTGTAGTAGGGAGTTGTTGTGTGCAAATCTTGTGGATGAAAAACACATTGTTTGATTTTGGTCTTAATTTCGATAGCGTACCTATACTATGTGATAATACAAGTGCAATTAATTTAACAAAAAATCATATTCAACATTCTAGAACTAAGAATATTGAGGTTATTATGTGCTTAAAGGTGATGTTTGTGTTCCACTAATGATCAACTTGCAGATATATTTACAAAACCCCTAGCTGAAAACAAATTATTCTTTTTGAAAAGAGGATTGGGCATCACAAAAATTGTGTGACTAAAGTTTTGTTTGGAAAGAATTGACTGTCTATTTTTGTAGGTTTCTAAAAAAACATAATTTCGGAGGGAGACTTTGGATGCAGCACCTTGAAAAGTAAATCCAAAATTCATCTTCCAAAACTCTCACTTTAAAGAATTTTTTTTGGATGAAAATATTGGATGGAGCCTCAATTCAAAATGAAAACAACCTGATGCTTCGTATGTTTTTCAAAAATGACTGCTTCCAAATTATTCTTTTTAAAATTCAAAATGCTAGTGCTTTTTTCAAGATAACATTTGAAATCTTTGATGAAAGTTACTTTCCAATATACTTGATTGTACTTATCTTCACAGCCTCCTAGGAAACCACAAAGAGCTTCTCTCTCTCTTTTTTCAAGGATTCTGAAACCGACAGAGATCTTTATCTTTCTCTCTTCAAAATTTCTCCACTTTTTCTCTGAAAAACTGAAAGCCCAAGCCTCTACCTTCTGATCACAATGGTTAAATCTCTAAAATTGGCCAAACCAAAGTCAAAGAAAGCCCAAAAAATCACTACAACAATGAAAAAGAAATATGCTGCTGAGACGAAATCAACTGCAAAAGAGAAATGGAAGGAAGTCATACCTGAACTTCCTGCTTCTCAGACCGATTCTTCATAATCAATTTCGGAATAGGAAAGTTTCGAAACCTAGGTACTCTGTTTTCTTGACTCTAAAAGTGAATCCGACTTTAATGATTGGGTTTTAAAAAATCGAACTGTGATTGTTGGTTACCACGCTAATCCAAAGTCTTTCCTGAATTTTACAAATATTTTGAATATGTTTGAGTTTTTTGGGTGGGGAGCCCCGTTTTCTATTGATGAAAAATTGTTCACTACTCTGGTATGGGAATTTTATGTAAATTTGAAAAAAAGGGCCGATTAGAGGAGATTAGAGGGGGTTTTATGGTCCGGTGGTACACTTCAAGAGTTAGAGGAAAGAACCTTGAGTTTGACCATTGCTTATTGAACAGAATATGTGGTGTTAGAAATAGAGGCATTCAATTTTTTGAACTGAACAAGTTTTCGTAGAGAACTGATCTGTTTGATTTGGGAAAATTTGAAAGAATATTTATTGGCGGGAGGAGTTTTAAGAATTCAAGTGAAAGGAACACTAAGTGTTTAAATGGACCTAATAGAATTTTACACCACATGGTTTCAACTATGGTGGTTCCAAGCTTTGGTCACAAAACTTCTATAAACATTATGCATATGGTAATAATGTTGGCGCTATTCAAGAATAGGCCAATAAGCTTTGGCTTTCTTGATGCGACATTGATGATGCGAACAAGGAATACTTCAAGTAAAGCCCTGCCCTATGGAAATTTATTAACCAAAGTATTCAGATATTTCAGTGTTGATTTGAGTTCGATCACCTCTACTCCTTCAAAGATGAATGTTTACAGCTTTGAGTCTTTTGAGAAAATAAGATATGTGCGAATGGATAATGAGTGGAACCTGCTCAGAGATACTTCTGACAATAAAAAAGAAAGATTATTAAAGGTTAAGGCTAAAGGCAAGACTGCTCAACCTGCAGAAACAAAAAGAAAGGCTGAAATAGAAACTCAAGAAGAGTCCTCTAGCAAGGGAAAACAAAAAATTCATGACACTGGAATCAATTAAAGCATTCTAAAAGTCATAAATTTGTTGGCTGTTAAGGTAGACAGCTTTAGTTTAGAAATTTAGAATTTTGGGCACAGGCTAACTACTGTGGAAGAGAAGGATCAAAAGGCTGAAACCATTCCTGATAAATTTGTACTATCTCAAGAACAAGTGACTGAAGAACAAATTTGTAACACCTCACTACTACGTACCCTAAAAGGGCGGGGATGTCGTCCCATCCCGGAGGACAAGGGATCTTTAAAACCAGGTATAAAATATAAAAGCAAACCCCAAAAGAATCAAACTTAGATAAATAGAGAAAACTCTTATTACATCAGGCTCAAATTGGAGCAATACGAAATAAAGAAAATATCGTTTAGAAGCTTAAACAACAATTATCTCCTAGAACCAAAATGGAAAAATAGTAAAAGCTTCAACTATCACATGTCTCGCTTGCTCAGCATAGTCTATCTCCTGAAAACATGATATAAAATAGTATGAGATTAAATCTTAGTAAGTGCTGTGTGTGCACATGATATTTTAAATAGTTCGTGTATGCATAGAGAAAAATATTTGCAGAAATATTTGGCAAATAATAAATAATTTCCCTTTTGCAAGGAGTGGGTTTTTCACATAATCACACTTTATACAAAACAAATCCTCCACTCGAATCAAGGTCATGTCACCACACGTTAAGCTTCATGAGGACAAGGCACCATACTTTGTGCACCTTGCCGGGACCAGATTGTCACACGTTGGGCGTTCTGATTAAGGTGAGTGTACAGTTCATCGGGTGAGATACTCCTCCTTCTCTACACCCAACAAAACCATCCAGGTGTCCATGTCGGGAAAATAAATAATACCTTACCAGGTACAAATGCTAGTTCGGACCGGCCTGACCAACCAATACTGTCGCCTTTTCAAGCAGAGCTCATCTTCTAGAGGTGGCCTCCTGCCAGAAGACTTACTTTAGCCCTCCAAGACTAGTATTGTTAGCCTATCCCTATTGAGTACTCAACGAACATATCCGTCAATTCCTGATTCAAAATTTTCATACCTTGGCTTTGTACAACGTGGTTTTCTTTAAAAGAGTTTTCTAAAAATTTAGGAGAAAGAATAGTTTTCTTGATAAAATCATTAGTTTGATAAAACCGTTTAAAGAATAAATATTCACGTTTATAATCCAAGTAAACATAGTTTAACAATAGCTTCACAAAGCTTTACAACATAGACTTGCCATCACAACATTTAACAAAATAGTTTATGCAAGGACTTACTTGATGTGCCTCAGACAAACAAGATAAAATCACAGCTTGCTTCCTTCAATTATCCTCTTGATCTAGAACCACATATTATCATGATCAGGGTCTCAATCGATTCAAGCATGCTCTAAACTCATTTATTCCGATAACAATTCACAATCCACTATCTAACTCCAAATAAATTATTCAATCCTCAAAGTTCATATACTATGACCATATATTCATCAAAGACATGAATATTATATCAAAAAGGTCTCGACTTTACCATCACAACTCATATCCATTATTACCACAGTAAGATATAGCATTGCTATCCATCGAATATGCTTAATTAATTACTCGGCTCAAAATACCCATTCATCATGCTAATGGACATCATCAACCATATTAAATCTTAACTTTGACATCAAGGGTAATGATTCCCTTACCTTGCAACAACCGGGTTACAAGATCTCGATACTCTTATGGTGATCGTCCCGAGTTCGTTTGAGAAGAAGAGAAAAGCTGCCTTCTTTCCTTCCTTTTGGCCGAGAGTAGCTAAAGAGGATGAAATCAGCCTTTAGGTGACGTGATTCAAGGGAAGGAAAAGAGAAGAATTGATGGAAGGAAGGAATAGGATGATTTTTGCTTACCTTGGAGCGTGATCGATTTCTTGCTAGGAATTGTTCTTGTGATTTCTGAAAATTGCAGAGAGATTCTTGCTGGAATTTTCATGTAGAATGGAGAGATTTTAGGGTTAGAGAAGACTGGTTTAGGGTTAGATGGTGGTGCTAAGAAAGGCTTCTAATGGCTTTAGATCTCTTGGACAGCAAGGGCGAGAAGTGTAGCTTGCTGTGCACTTTGTTGCTGCCAAATTTGGGAGGGTTTATGAGGGGAAAATATTCTGGACTTGTTCTCCTATGCTGACCAAAATATTGCTCAAGAAAAGGGCTGTGTGTGTTCAGGTTGTTTTGGCCAAAACAAGGAAGAGTTTGCACAGCTTTTGGTAGCCGAAAATCCTGTGCATGTGTAGTATTTTTTGTGCGAATGTTTCAGACCAAAGGAGAGAAAATCTAAGCTGTTTTGGTTGCTATTCTGTCTGCAATTCAAAGGGAAAATAAGGAGTTCTTTAGGCGTTGAAATTGGCCAATTCAATAGGGAGTTTTAGTGGTGTTTGGAGTGCAGAATTTTTGGTCATTACCCTAAGCAAAGCTGGCCGAAAATTCTGGTAGGAAGCTGTTGAAATTCCTGGGTATAAACTGGCCGAAATTCCAGAATTTTTGGTGAATAAAATCTGATTTTGTGTGACTAAGGTAATTTGAATTGATAAGGAGTGTTCTAGGTGTTTTGAGCTAAGGTTTGAGGAGTTGGACTGCACCTAGGAGTGCAGGAATTTTGGACAGCTTGTGCTTGTACAAGGCTGCCAAAATTCTGCTGGAGAGGGGAGCAAAAACCTAGTTGAAGTAGGATTGAAATAAAATCTGATTTGCTAAAGGATTTAAGATAAGATTTTCTAGTATTGGAAGAGTTTGAGTTGAGCTAAAACTCCTTCAAAAGTGGCGACACCTAGCTAGGAAAATTTTTCCAGATTTTTAGCTAGGGTTCTAGGTTCAAAATCAATAAGGTATCCAACTAGAAAAATAACACTTTAATTCCAACTATCCATTACAAAATATAGTAAGTTAAAATCAAGCTGGAATTTAATTATTCAGCTGAAAATAAAAGTAAACTTTATTCACATAAAAAATCCTTGAAATTAGGAGATAAATATAGAGACTTATTTCCTTAGAAAAATGGCGTTGAAAATTCACTAGGATGGCTAGGGTCTTTTCGGCTAAAACATGGAGGATTCTAGGAAAAAGAATTTCAAAAAGAAAAGCAAAGATTCGCAAGAGGTAAGATTCGAACTCGGGTCACCCAAGGATAATCCCCAACCTAACCGCTATTCCTAATAAACTCCAATGTTAATATTTCTCTAATAAATTCTTTCCATCCTAATTCTCCTCTACTAAACTTCACTTAAACAACTCTCAAATAATGTAACAATACAATTATTTCTCACCAAATAAATCAAATGCAAGAGCAACTTTGAAAATCACATGCACCTATGCAAGAATAATTTTAAGATAGCACATGAAATGCGAAATGCTATGCAATGCATGACTTTTTTTTCCCATAGTCAAAGGTGGTTTTGGGCGGGGTATTACAAAATTGCCTAAGAGGAAGAAAATGACAATGAACAAGATGCTGTGAAGGAAAATGAAAAGAAGGATGAAGAAATGAAAACCACCCAGATTGAAGATAAATTGAAAGACAAAGACCTTAGTCAACAACAGACACCTTAGGACAATGAAAAAGAAAGACAGACACCTGTGCGTAAGAAAGAGTCAGCACCACCTGCTCCTAGCTGCAGTACCTACTCCCAAACCGGCCATAGCTGGCAACTTCTTTGGTAAACAATAGAAACATATGGTGGTCAAAAGGAAATCTAGCCGCATTGCTGGCTAGCACTCCAAAAAGGGTGCCGAGAGTAAGTCAACAACAATTCACATTTCCTGATTGACCACTTCTGCGAGCTGCTTACAAGAATTCTTATGCTTGAACACCTTTTACTGCTTTCCTGTTGACAATCAATTTTATAATTTCTACACTAATACTTGAACAATTTATTTATGTATTTATCCCTTGCATCTCTATCTACCAATATATATCTACTTTTGTCCATAAGTTTTTTTTTTTATCTCTTTATTCTATCCTTTTTGCATTTTGATTTATGACAAAGGGGGAGAAAAATGGATTGTGATTGAATGGTTTATTGACTTGTGATTGTGATTCTGTAAAATGCATTGTTATATATTATTGGGATTTAGGTTCATTTGACTTGTGATTATGATTCTGTGAAATACATTGTTATACATTGTAGGGATTTGGGTTGATCAAATAGTGTCAATGGCGCTATGCTGTGCAATGTACTATGCTGTCAATCTTTTCACTGGTTTTTGCTCCTATAAGTATGGATTGTGATTATGACTGTTTATGATCATATTTTACCACTATGGACTGTGAAGGTTTAGGTAATTTGATGGAGACTATGTTGAGATATTGTTGTTGTTATGAACAAAGAAGATTGAAGTGTGTGTATAAGTCTATTGTGCATTCTAACCAATTGAGATTTGGTTAGTTGAATGAATTGTTTCAACTATGGTTGTGATATGCACTCTTTTAAAAATTTGGATGATGAGGATACTTATGCCTATGATTTTTTTTTGTTGCTTAGAAAATTTTTTGTGTCTGAAACATCTTGAGAAAACTAGGCTAGGTTAAAAAACTCTTATTCATCTTTGTGAAATTTCATTTTTACCCTGCACATATATATGGGGAGTTTTGGACTCACATTTCTTCAATCCAAAATACCAATCCAAAAATGAGTTCTCTTTAAGGCTGGTTTCTGACTAATTTTGCCCTATTTTGGATATATGGTTTGGAAGTCCAAAACCTTAGGTCCAAAAATGACCTTTGTTAAAAGATTAGCTTCTGTGACATTTTACCCTATTTTGGATATATGTTTGGAAGTCCAAAATTTTAAATCTAGTCCTACTCTCAAAACACACTTCATTGTTCTAAATCTTTTGTTCATACATGCACATATTACGGGGGAGCATTACATCTTGTGATTTGTAATTTATACCTCATTGTGTACATATCTATACATTTTTTTGTGTGACTACTATATGAGGCTATTCTCTGGTGGAATAGTCGTGTGATAGAAGGAAGGAGGATAAGGAGGTAGGTTGGGCCATAAGCTTATCGAGCCATGTTTATGAGTATATGCTTTAACTTTCTATCTTAATCTCATAAGCACTCTTTTAGTCCTATGATGCGAGATTACATTTCAATGAAAACTATTCTTATTTCTTTCAGTCTAACATGTCCATACTGTACATATCATTGTTTTTATATCACAATCCTATCAAGTTTGTCATCACTCAAAAAGGGGAGATTGTTAGCCCTAAGGGCATTCTCCTGTATTTTGACTTATGACAAACATTAATGAGGACTAACTTGTGTAATCTATATGCGATATGATATATTTGACCTCAATTCTTCTAAGGAGTACAAATGAGATTGCTAAGCAATTCTTGAGCAATAGAATCCAAGAATGAGTGATTAAGTGTAAAATAAGCTTAAGAGATTGTATACCAAGAAGTCCTTGTGAAAGAACTTTAGATTAGGAATCATTGTTAAGGTATTTCTTGTAAAATTCCTGTGTCTCTTTACCTTGTGATTTAATTTATTTTTACCTTGAAGCACACGAATAAAAAGATTTCAAAGTATTAAATCTTTAGAATTTTGTATTGAGTAATTTGGATGGCTTTGCATCCAAAAGCTTTGTTCAAAACACTATGAAAAGTGTAAAAAAATATTTTTGCTAGAAAAGTGCCATTTTGGACTCACCTTTTGGACGTACCCTCGTCCGATCCTTGAGTCCAAAACTCTGAAAAATCTGACAGCGAGAAATTAGCTATTTCTAGCCGTTGGTATCGTACTTTTTCTTCCATAAAAGCTTTCAAAACTCGATTTTAAAGTAAAATTTTGTGTTATCTTTCTTATAAACACTCCTACACTTCGGATTATATAAATTTCCCTTTTCATTAGTGCTTCAAAGTGAATCAAATTGCTTTAAAAGGTAAAAGTTGTTGGTTCTCAATTGTTTGCACATTTGCTCTAAAGTGTGAACTATCTCTGTTTCATTCCTATAATCCTTTTTGTATATCAAGATTATAGTGTAAAACTCATTTAGGGTGAGCCTTGATTTATAGTTAGTTGAAGAGGTTTGGGTAAAACCAAGTGTGGTGATCCTCTTGTGTAATTGGTGTAGACAGACACCATTGAACTGACTGAGTTTATAGAGATCTGATTTGAAATCTTTAAGTACAAGCTTAAGGAAGTGGACATAGATATTTGAGGATCGAACCACTATAAATATCTTATTCATCTTCCTTGCATTTATTTCTGACAGCTTACGAATCTCTTTGCATGAAGTTTTCAATCATTCAAAAGAAATCTTTATGATTCTCACCAACCTATCGTTATTCTTGTATTGATTGCACATCTCTTATCTTATATCCTTAAGTTCCTAGATGACTTCTTAAAGCTGCACAAAACTCTTCTTTGCACAACTTGTAAACACCTCGATCTATAAAACAAAAGGAGCATTTCAAAAATTAGATCTTTTTTTTGAAAAGTGTTTTTAAAATTTGTCAAAACCCTTATTCATCCCCCATAGGTTTTTCATTTTTGTTGATGATTATTCTCGATATATTTGGATTGATTCCAGAAAAGAAAAGTCAGAAGTATTAATGAAATTGAAGGCATTCAAGGAGAAAATAGAAAGTGAAATTGGTTGTGAAATAAGGTGTTTTCATACAGATAATGGAGGAGAATACACTTTAAAGGAATTCACAGAATTCTTGAAACAAAATAAGATTCGACGAAAGTCGGCATGCTTAAACACTCCATAACAGAATAGGATTCCTGAAAGATAGAATTAGCACCTTGAAGATATTTGTAGAAGTGTACTACATGCCAAGAATGTTCGAACACATTTTGATATGTGGGACAAACATTGTTATAAGTTCTAATTGCTTACCACAAGTAAAACTCAGTATGATCTCACCATATAAGAAAAAGTGGAAAAAGAAACCTATTGTATTCTTATTTTTGACTATTCTGGTGCATGTACTACGTGTTAGTGCCTAATCATTTGAGAAGCAAGTTCGAGAAGAAGACAATTTGATATATTTTTGTTGGATATGATCCTTGATGGAAGGATAGATTTATTGTAACCCTGACACAGGTAAATGTTACATGTCTAAAAATGATGTATTTAATGAAGCATCATCCTAGTGGTCATCTCAATTTGAAAACTATACAATTAGAAGAAATTTTAGAAAAGTTAGAAAAAGGGTTGAAAGAAAAAGAAGAAGATCCATTGACCTTTGAAACAACTAAAGAGGTGGTAGAGAATGACCAACTAAGGAGTCATCATCAATTAAATTGAAAAATCCATGGAAAACTAAAGTACACAAGTTTATAGAAGAATAGAGGTCTAGCCAATATCAAGAAATGGATGAAGAAGAGGAATTGTAGCCACAACTTCAGAAGTCTCTCGGCAATAGAGACCTAACCTAGAGTATGCAAATATAGCCTTAATAGAAGATACTAAAAGAGTCAGACACATATGAAGAAGCATTTAAGGAATGGAAAAAGGTGATAGAAAAGAAATACAAGCACTAAAATAACACTAGACGTGAAACTTAATGCTAAAGCTAAAGAACGTACAACCCATCTTGTGTAAATGGGTGCATAGATTAAAAACTAGGCCAGATGGATCAATTGACAAATACAAGTCTTCATTGGTAGCTCGATGTTTCTCACAGAAATAGCCAATTGCAATCAAAATGTCATTAATTCTAATGGTTTAAGAGTTCACTATTACGGTATAGAATAGTCAAATCAATTTTCAAAACTTGTTTGAGTCTTTTGAAGTATATTTTCTCAAGTCTCAACCCGACCAAGAAAAAATAAAGCCACAACTTTTTCTCCAAAATTACCAAATCCAAAATCCCTATATCCATTCTAAAGTTCATTAATCATTGCTCATAATTCGCCATTTTAATACTTGGAGCTATTATGTATAAAACTCATGCTATGATTTTCACAGTATTTTTCATGCATGAAATGCATAGATATATTTTCATGTGTTTGCACATCTTTGATGCATGTTTCCATTCCATAATCATAATACTCATGAGAAATTTCACAACAATATTTTATGCATAAACAAATCATGATATCATAATAGAAACATTATTTTTAATGGACATGATCTTCGTGCATAAGTACTTTCTCAAAATAGCATGCTTACAATTTAAATCATGACTTACACGCCATATGCATAAACATCTCATAATTTGTGCATACATTATTTATGCATTTTAATGCAAATCTTTGCATGAATTGAACATAGTATTTGCATGTGTTTTGCAAGCCACAATATGCATTTAAAAGGATGCTTGAGATGCTAGGACTTATGTTAGTCCAAACTAGCAAATTTTCTCAACTGAATTCAAAGCCTTGCTTCTCCTCCTTCATCTATGTACACCAAGTTTATCATGTACAATATATATGAATTAATATCCTATTTACATGCCTCATATACAAATTCTAACAGAGTCCCTAGGGCAATTAAGAAATAACCTAGGCCTTAAGTAATTCTAATACACTTAATTTTAGAGGTAAGAATATCATATCCCATCTCAAAATTTAATAACCTTTTAAAACAACCAACAAGTCCACAAAGTATAGAACTCCTCAATTTTTCCATTAACACAAATAAACAATAAAACCCTAATTACTATGCAAAAATCTTAATTACTTTACATAATCACAAATCAACTTATAATCTTACATTCAAAAGTCTCAAGAAATCATATGACCAACATTAATTACACTAAGCAAATAATGCAATGAAATATATTTACAAGATTTAAAAATCACTCTTAGTGTTTTATTTGCAACAAGTGGCTATTTTTGAGTTTCGTATAATTCATTTTCAGCCATCAAAATTCTCATAAAAATATTTCTAATCATTCTAGACATCTCAAACGTTCAATTAAGTCAAATCTAGTCAAATTTTCATATAAACATACATTTCATTTCAAATTTAAAACTCTATTCACAATGGTAAAATATGGGTCATAAAGATCATATTAATTACCTAAGTAAAAAATTTACTTTTTAATGAAATTTTCCACTTTGATACCTTAAAATGTTAGGTGAATTATCATATAAATTTCTCCTCAATATTCCACCTAAAAATGGGTGAAATAATTTTTATAAAAGTCTTTGCCGGAACAATAATCTGATTAGGTAATTTCACGCGATCATTTTCAAAAATTCATTTCTCTCAATCTGCAAATGATTTTTCAATGATTCTTGTTCTAAAATATTTTAATATTTGAAGTTTATACACTGTAAATTTCATGGCCTGACTCAAATGGAATGGGTGTTTCCTGAGGGTACAAAATGATGCCCTGAGCAAGGTTTTTTCATAGCTTATATAGTTCCATGGCAAAAATCATAAGACTTAATTTTCAGCAACTTTCCTTTACAAAAACCATACCAAAAGTTTCACAATACCTCAAAGATTACTCAAAAATTTAATTTATAGCAAGCCTTTCACCAAAATCATTCTCACAAAATTATCATTTTAGTTCCTAAGCACAACCAGCAAACGCTCTGTTTTGAATACACTAACTTCACACTCATTTTCAAACCAAATTATGCTATTTTCTCATATAAGTTCACACATAGACACATATTGTAGTACATATCATCACAAGATTCACCTCATTTTTCACACAAAATCACAAGGAAAAATGGCATTATACAACAAATGCAATTTTCTAGGTAGAACATCACATTTTTCAATTAGTTTATGTGCATATAAGATGGAAAAATAATTTATTTTCAAGAAAAAGCTTCACTTTCACAGAGTATTACATGTTCCTAACATAAATACACCATTCCTTCATCCACATAACACATGAAAATAGCATTAAAGCCAAATATCACTAGGCTAGCTAGAATGTTAGAATTTTGGCCATGAAGTCTTTAACAATGAAATATGAATTGTTTGAAGCTTACGTCTTAAAGCCATGTTAAAGTACAAAGAAAGGCAGCAAAAAAAATCTTTGTCTTCAAGATTTTTAGCCTTCTTTTTAAGTTTTCTTGGAGGAAAACAAAGGGATAATGAGGGTAATGTTTTGTCCACAAGAAGTAAGAAGAGAATGAGAATTTTGGGAGATTACCTTGGAGTCTTTGTTAAATTCTTCAAACTAGAAAATGATAGCCTTCTTAGGACCAAATGAGTGAGGTTTTCTTGAAGAATAAAAGATAAAAAGATCAAAGAAGTGAGGGAGGAGATTTAATTAAGTCAAATCCCTACATATATATAGTCAATTTTTAATGTAAACACACATTTTATTTCAAATTTAAAACTCTATTCACAATGGTAAAATATAGGTCATAAAGATCATGTTAATTACCTAAGCAAAAAAAATTATTTTTAATAAAAATTTTCATTTTGATACCTCAACATGTTAGGTGAATTATCATATAAATTTCTCCTCAATATTCCATCTAAAAATGGGTCAAATAATTTTTATAAAAGTCTCTACCGGAATGGTAACCTGATTAGGTAGTTTCACGCGTTCATTTTCAAAAATTCATTTCTCTTAATCTACAAATGATTTTTCAGTGATTCTTGTTCTAAAATATTATAACATCTTAAAGTTTATACAATGTAAATTTTATGGCTAGACTCAAATGGAAATGGTGTTTTTTAGGGGTACAAATTGATGCCCTAAACAAGGTTTTTTCATAGCTTATATAGTTCCATGGCAAAAATCAAAAAGACTTAATTTTTAGCAACTTTCCTTTACAAAAAATCATACCAAAAGTTTCACAATACAGCACAGATTACTCAGAAATTCAATTTATAGCAAGCCTTTCACCAGCAATCATTTTAGCTCCTAAGTGTTAGGGATATGCCCTAGAGTTAATTTGTACTTATACTATTGTCGTTATGTTTTATATAATAATATGAGGTTTTCCTTTCCATGAATAGGGTATTTTGTTTTGTGGTCATCAAGTACGTGACTTGATAGTAAAACCCAACAACGAATACAATGACTATTCTAAAACCGTCTCTGATCGATTATTATTATTGGAACAATAATAAATTAAGATTAGTATGTTTGTAACTTGATGGCTATGTTTTAATGGTCATAGATATTTGTGATATCAAGTCAAAATATAAATAAATATTAGAGAACATTGTATTGGACATGACCAACTGTGAGAGTACTTCATGGAACATATCATAAGTACTTTTTAGCTATAATGATATTAAAAGTCCTTCGACCTAAATTCATCATAGTTTCCTACTTGGTAAATTCTATATTTTGACGTTATCTAATGTTGTCTTTAACTAGATAATAAATTAGACTACTGTTAGATATAGAATAAATCAAAGAGAGGAATATGATTGATAGTGAAGGAATTTATCCCTCTCAATTATGGGAGAGATATCTATGGGCTCCATAAGTTAGACTGTTAAAATACATGGCCGTGCTCAAATATATCAATCTAAGATATTGTTATTATTTGTTTGAACAGTCTACTATGAAATCAAGAAATAATTGATTAAACTTAATAACGATAACATGCTCCATGCCTTATGTTTAATGTGGATATCGTGTAACAAAATGACTAAATATAAAATTGTGATTTGGTTCAAAGAGATCACTGATTTTCATTTAACATGGATAGTTACAATGTTTTGTTAGAAATCGCTTATAACTTGTGGGCCATTTAAATATGATTTAGGCACACTGCTAGTGTTAAATGAACCTATAGGGTCACACAATAAGCGAATTTGTTAGGTTATTTGTCTGGTAACCAGATTCGATGAATTTAGAAATATATCTAAGTTAATCGAACTTAGAAAATTTACTAGATACAATGAATCTGAAAATATGTCTACATTCGAGGTATTTAAATGATATCCAGATTTTAAGAATCTGACTCGGTAAATTAATTAGTTAAATTACTGAGATAATGATAGAATTTTATCGTATCAGTTTTAATTTAATTTGAATTGAAATTAATATATGATAAGATATTGTCAGAGTTGGACTCTAAGAGGTTCGGGAGTTTTTAAGAAAACCTTAGTCGTCTTCTCAATAGCCCCGTTCTGTTGAGAATATTTGTGCCTCCATTTACCAGAAAAAAAACTTTCAAACCCTAGGCGCTAGTACTCTTGGGGTAACGAGTCAGTTTGCTGTGTGTATCCGATAGAGGACATTTGTACACTGCAACGTCTGATGATCGTTAGGGTTGCACGTACGACAGCACAATCAGAATCGAAGGATCTCAATTATGCCGAACAGAGGTAATTCTGTAAATCTTAGATCTTCTTAATAATGTACTTGGGTTATCGGAAGGGATTCGTGGATATTTTTCGCGTTTAGGAGTCCACGAATCCTAACACTAAGCACATCCAACAAATCCTTTGTTTTAAATTACACTAACTTCACACTCATTTCCCACATCAAATCATGCTATTTTCTCATATAAATTCACACACACACACACACACACACACACACACACACTGCAGTACATATCATCACAAGATTCACCTCATTTTTTTACACAAAATCACAAGAAAAAATAGCATTATTCATTAAATGCAATTTTCTAGGTAGAACATCATATATATATATATATATATATATATATTATCAATTTATACACATATAAGATGGAAAAATGATTTATTTTCATGAAAAAGCTTCATTTTCACATAGTATTATATGTCACTAACATAAATACATCATTCCTTCATCCACATAACAAATGAAAATAGCATTAAAACCAAATATTACAAGGCTAGATAGAATGTAAGAATTTCAGCTAAGAAATCTTTATCAAGGAAATATGAATTCTTTGAATTCTTTACCTCTTGAAGCCTTGTTAAATCACAAATAAAGGCAGCAAAAAGAAGCTTTGTCTTCAAGATTTTTGGCATTCTCTTTGAATTTTCTTGGAGAAAAACAAAGGGGTAATGAGGGTAATGTTTTGGCTACACGAAGTAAGAAGAGAATGAGAGTTTTGGGAGATTACCTTGAAGTCTTTGTTAAATTCTTCAAAATAGAAAATAATATCCTTCCTAGCATCAAATGAGTGAGGTTTTCTTGAAGAATGAAAGAGAAAAAGATCAAATGAGTGAGAGTTGTGCTTTCAATCAAGAGGGAGTGCAAGAAGAAATGATTTTCTTCTTGAAACTTATCTATTGGCCAATCTTAAGAGAGAGATGCGAGGGTTTTCTTCTAGCAAGAGGACAAAGAAAATGAGAGTAGAGAGGGAGGGAGGCTATTGGTTTTGAGGAGGGATAATAGAGAGAAAATGAGCCTTTATATTAGGGCTCATTTGATCCAGTAGTTAGGATGAATTTATTTGAATTCACACTAAACTCAAGGGTTGAGATTTAGGTGATTTTAATGGCTAAGATTGTAGACATCCAAGGGTTAAGAATGCTCCTAACTCTAGTCAAAATTGTTTGGTCCAAGTTAAAAATTAATTTTGAATTCCTGAGTGGATTACGCCAAAATTATTTCAATTACTTAATTTAAATAATCCTAGTTAAACTAATTGAAGACTAATCAAAATAATTTACATGTAGTCAAAATAATTTATTCTTTTATTGACCAAGATTCCCAATAAATTAAAAGTCAAAATTACTCAAAAATAATATTAAAAAATTCTACAGATTTTCTCTCTCATTGTAGAAATAAAAATAAAAATAATTAGATTTCTTTTGCAAAAAATTTTTTTAATTTTTTAATATATCATGTACTACACACATAAATCAAATATATACTTTAGTAAACACATATAATTCACTTTATCTCCTATGCACACTTATAATTCACATAATAAAGTCCAATAACTCAAAATAGGGCTTAGAAAATTTGTAAAATTTATTTTTCTCACTAAAATAATTGTAATAATATTTTCTTATAATGATATTTAATTTAAACATAATAAATCATTTTTCACACATAATAGTAAGTAGTTACCTTAAGAATCACAAATTATTCACATTATTCTACAAGCACCCTTAATACTCATAAAGAAGTTAAATGAGCTTGTAACATAAATAATCTTAGTAAGTATTATATAATCAAATTTAACTACTTATCCTAAATTCTTGAGGTATAAATGGGTAGGGTATTACAACATAAACACTAATAACTTCTGAAAGTGTAATTAAACTTGAAATTAGTCTATTCCATCCTAATAATTTTCAAATACAAAAATCACATAATTCTGATTATCCAAAAGGAAATTGAAAATCAAAATCATTATTCTTGAACAAATTCAATAAGAAAAAGGCGAAATCTAGATTAATCACTCTCAGACCTCCAACTCAACTTTTCCTAAAAATATAGTTAGGTAAAATTGTGTGAGATTATAAATAACCTCAATAAGTCTATAGTGTGTGTTTGTGTTGCGTTTCACAAAATCAATGATAGGATACATGAGTGATATTGATTTGAACAGATATAATAGTAATTTAAATGATTTTATTTATCTTTAAAACAGATTATCATTTTTGGTGGAATTCCGTAAGTATAAAATCAATATAATACATAATAAATTTTTTGTCGGGTAAATAATTCACATCAAATTTCTAGAACACCAAAATTTATTTATTCCATAGTCTTAAACCCATTTTTACCATATGGATACCATACCATGGCAATGTAATCACAATACATCATATATATGGTTAAGACAAATACAATACCAAATTATCGGTAGGGTGTACATCCCTCCTGAGAGAATTCTCTACCATCTCTCTTACTCATAAGTAGAACAGATGTTCCATGTCCATCCTTTGATTTTATCCATGAAAACTATGTGGCTAGCTCTGGACTCGGCTTGACTAACTAGATCTATTGGCCTATTTGAAAAGAGATAGACTTCGAGAGATGGCCAATCTAGAAGAAATATTTTCTAATTTAACGAAAGTTAGTCCCAAAGCCCCGCCCATTGAGATCTCAATATTATTAATTCAAATCGTTCAAGAATTTACTATTCTAATATGGAATAATCAAATTTATTTTCAAAAGTTGTTCCAATCTTTGAAGTACACTCAACCAGACCAAAAACCAAAATCATAATTTTTTTCCAAAATTTCAAAACTAAAAAACCATATATCTGTTCTAAAAATTCATTCAAGGCATACTAAATTATTACTCATAATTCACTATATTAATATTTGGAGCCATTTTCTATAAAATTCATACTATGATTTTTGCAACATTTTCCATGCATGAAATGCATAAATTCAAGTTTAGTATTCATAAGTTTTCATACATTCGATGCATGACTCCATTTCATAAATATAATGCCCATGAGGAAATTTTGCAACATTATTTATGCGTGAGAAAATAATAATAATATTGTAAACGGAACATTATTTTTAACGGACATTATTTTCATGCACGAGTATTTCTCAAAATGACATGTTCATAAATCTATTCATAGTTTACATGTCATGGTCATAAAATTTCTCATAAAAATTGTGCAAAAATTATATACATATAAATGCAAATTTTGAGTAATTCTATCATTATATTTTCCATGAATTTACAAGTCATAAAATGTTTTTAAAAAGGATGCTTGAGATGCAAGGATTTAACTTCATCCAAGTTAGCAATTATCAATCTTAATTCAATTCCTTGATCCTCCTTTGTCTATATCCTCCAAATCTACCATATACAATGTGTACAAATTTAATTTCCTATACAATTTTTTCATATAGAATTCTAACCAAGAATTTATTTAAGCCTTAAGTAATTCTAAACATCTCACGAATACACTTAATTCTAGATTGCAAATTTCACATCATGAGTTCAATAGCCTTCTAAAACATTCAATAATTTCATATAACATAGAACTTCACAATTTCCTTTACTTACACAAATGAAATAAGCAAAGCCTTGATTACTATTCCTAATCACAAAATGACTTATAATCCCATATACAAAATTCTTAAGAAATCATATGATCATCACTAATTTATACCAAGCGAATTATGCTATCAAATAGTTTTGCAAGAATAAAAATTCCTCTTAAGTGACCAATTTGCAAAAATGGACTATTTTAGGGTAATATTCTCAAAATTACCCATTTCATTTTGATTATCAAAACTTTTATAAAAACATTTTTAGATACCTCTATGCACTTATAAAATCTATTACAGTCAAATTCCACAACATTCATAGCCCAAACCCCCAAGTGAACACATTTTTCATTTCGAAAATGAAACTTTGTTTAGAGGCTAAAACTGTTCCCAAGATTCCACTTAAAAGTGGGTTAAATTATTTTTGTAAGAACTTCTGCAGCAACAGTAACCTGATTAGACAGTTTTACGTAGTCATTTTTAAAAATTCATATATCCTAATCTACAAATGTTTTTTTAGTGATTCTTATTTTTCAAATTTTCTTAGCATCTTGACATTTGTACAATGCAAAAATCATCACAAAATTCAAATAGGAAGGGTGTTTTTCAGGGGCTCAAATTTGTGCCCTGTATAGAGGTTTTTCATAGCTTGCATGGTTTCATTGCAAAAGTCATAAGGATAGGTTTTCAACACTTTTCTCATGGAAAAATAATTTCAAAAGTATTCTAACACATCATACATTACCCAAAAATTTAAACCATAGCAAGTCATTTATAAATTTTATGCGCACCAAATTTGTTATTTCAATACAAATGCACTACCAACACACCCTCTATTTTGGCATACAAAATTCATACAACACAGTACCGCCATAACTTGCTGTTTTTCTCACATAATTCCATACACATATAACATTACAAGTTACCATAGAAACCACATCATTTTCTAGACAAAACCACATAGAAAAATTGCATTTTTCATTAGATATAAATTTTGGGTAGAATATATATCTTTCTTGTCTAGCGCATTTGCAAGAAGAAAAATGGATTCTTTACACATAAGACTTTTCTTTCATGTAGCACTACAAGATTCTAATTAGATTATTGATGCGTGGATTGTGTGCATATGCTACTATTAGGAATTATTATCTCAAAATTACCCAAAATAATCAAATTTTAAATTAAAATATTAAAATTACTCACACAACATACATATAAGCAAGTATATCTATTATGTAGTATAGAGTTATAGTTGGTAAGTATCGAAGAATCCCAAGGTAAGCGACAAGTACACCTACTTTACTATTATTTTATTGTTTAACCAACCAAAATATATATGACAAAATTGATAGGGAGAACACAAATCCAACTTGTCACGCCTTGAACTCAAGGATGACATAGAAGTATCCCCAAATGGAATACCGAACCCAGAAATAGAAATAAACAGAACAAACTAAAATAACCTAAATGCCATTAACTAAAACAACAATGGAAAACAACATCCAATAAACTTGTACTACTCCAACAAATGCTAAAACCTCAATTGTCATCAGCACAAATCTAACATGAATAGTGCATTACATAAGCTCTTCAAAAAAATTACTCTATGTCCTTTGCGAACCACTCGTCTAACTCTTCGTCCTCCAATTGAGAACTTGAAATAATAGATAAGGGGTGAGCTCACTAACTTAGTAAGAAAAACATGGCTTAATTGGGATTGAACTAGTTACATAAGTAATAGTTTCGTAAAGCACTTAGTCTTTCAACAGAAATTTGTAATTTGTCATGGTTAGGGAGATGGTTGTAGTCCAAACTCAAGAAAATTCTCAAATCTAACTCACATAAGTGGTTAGTACAACAAAACATTATGATCCTTGGGCAAAAGTTAGACAATCAGAGTTTTGAAGGGAATCAGAAAGGTTATGTACCACTATAAGGAGATCACATAATATTAAGAATAAGGAACATAAGAACAATGAATTCCTTTGTTTTACTCAATACTGAAGTGAATGATGTATAACCAACACTCGAATATTGAACCGGAGTTGTGTATCCAATAAAAATAATAACAAATCAATCAAGAAAAAAAAATAAACGTTTGTATAGAAGGAAACCGGTGCCGGAGTCGAACAGAGGGGACCTGGCGCCGGGTGTGGGAAGCCCGACGCCGGCTAGAGTGAAGCCAGTGCCAGCCATGAGTGAGGGAGCCGGTGTCCGGTGCACTCTGGAATATGCGAATGTGATTTTCAGAGTACCCAAAAGCCAACCTGCAACACCCCAACGCTCTGAACTAATCCAACCATCCATTTTATCAAGGGAAAACACCAGTTTTGTGCACTAAAAACTATTTAAATGTATATAACACATACTTAAACATAGCTTAATTCACGAAGACGATATGTTTTGGGAAAAGCTTTGGCTAACTGATATCAATCTCCTAACTATTATATCTCGTTAGGAGAAGCACCAGTACATAGAATAGGTTGGCTAGGTATTGTATCCTCTTAGCCTAAGGTTAGTACACAGAACAGAATGGGATCATCCCTACCATTTCCAAGCCCTAAGCATCAAACAGAATAGAATCAGAAATAAGAAATCAAAATAGTGACAGAACAGAAATTTAAATATCCCATAAACCATAGTTATTATCAAAATAACCTAATCATAGTAATGAACTATTTACCATGCTTAATCCAAATTTTATACTAACATAATTTTTTCAAAATTTCAAAATAGAGGAGAGTTTCTTAAAAACACCAGTTAAGGACTAAAAATGCAAACAAGTCAGAATCCTAACCAGAAATACTGAGTCACATACTACTCTTGTCACCTCCAATTCCTTTTTCTCCTACAATCCATTATCAATATCTTATTAGAATCATCAGACTCACAACTTTTTCCAAATCAGAATCTCAAAATCAAGAACCCTAAATACTAATTAAACCCTGATAGAAGCATAAGGGGAACACGAGTTACCTAAACTTGTAGACTCAAGCACTTTCCCTTCCTTTGACTCCTCTTCCTGGCCCTTCTTCTCTTTTTGAACAACCTCTAAATGGTAAATAACGAGAATGTTAGAAATAACATACTGACAGAGCATAACTCAGTTTAAGAATAATATTTGCTAATAGATCTCCTAATTACTCCTTCTATTAATTAAGCCCCTAACCTCATGGGCTAAAACCCATAACTAATATCATAAAGAGAAAGCCCCAAGGCCTCAATTGGACTATGGGCTCACATTCCATCCCTTTTACAAAAAGTTTCGTCCTCGAAACTTACACACTTGAATTCTCAAATAAAGTAGGATACTTCTGACGTGCATCTTCTTCTAACTCCCAAATAGCTTCTTGCTCAGAGTGATTAGTCCATTGAACCTTCACATAAAGTATAAAACTTCGTCTCAAAACTTGTATCTTCCGGTTGACAATCTTTATAGGCACCTCCTTATAAGTTAAGTCCTTATGAACCCGCAATGGAGATGCTTCCAACACATGACTCGGATCCGCTACATACTTCCTTAGCTGTGATACATAGAATATATTATGTAGCCTAGATAAAGCCGGTGGCAAATTAACCGATATGCCAGATCCCTAATCCTCTCAAGAATCTCATAAGGACTCAAATATCTCGGGCTTAACTTCCCACTCTTATCAAACCTCATTACTCTTTTGGTTGGGGAAACCTTCGATATACTTTGTCCCTATATTCGAATTCCAAGAGTCTTCACTTACTATCAACCCAACTCTTTTGATGGTCTTGAGCTGCCTTCAACTTCTCACGAATAATTTGTACATTCTCTAATGCTATTTGTACCAACTATGGCTCAGTTATCCTTCTTTTACCCACATCGTCCCAACACACTAGGGATGTACACCTCCTACCATACAGTGCTTTATTTGGGGCCATGCCAATACTGAATTGGTAGCTATTGTTGTAGGAGAACTCTACTAAAGTTAGACTATCTAACCAATTCCCTTTGAAGTCTAATAGACAAGCTCATAGCATGTCCTCTAATGTCTGAATCGTTCTCTTAGATTGACCATCAGTCTGAGGGTGAAAAGCAGTGCTCAAAATGATAGTGGTTCTCATCGCTTCATTGAAGCTCTTCCAGAAACGAGACACAAATCGAGTATCTCTGTTCGATATAATACTCACTGGCACCCTGTACAACCTAACAATAGCATCCATATACAGTTAAACCAATTCTTACATCGAAGTGGTTAATTTCATGGGCAAGAAATGGGCTGACTTAGTCAACCAGTCCACTATAACCCATACAATGTCCTTCCAAATCCTAGATCTCGATAAACTTGTGGCAAAATCCATGGTGATGTGCTCTCACTTCTAAAGAGGAATCTCCAAAGGCTTCAACAATCCTGTAGCTCTCTGGTATTCTGCCTTAACCTGTTGACATACCAAACACTTAGACACAAAGTCCGCTATGTCCTACTTCATTTCACTCCACTAAAAATACCTTTTAAGATCTCGATACATCTTAGTCCCTTCTAGATGAATCTAGAGTTTCATATTATGACCTTCCTTAAGCACTTCTGTCCTTAAGGCCTCATTACTAGGAACATATAGTCTACCTCGGAACTGCAAACTACCATCCTTATGAACCTGAAACTCTGGCTGTGCTCCGTTGAGAAGCTGCTGTCCTCTTCTTTTCTAGTTCCCTGTCTCTAGGTTATACTTTCTTAATCCATTCCACCAAAGAAGATTAGGCTATCAAAGCTGCCAAATAACTCAATACGGGTTGCACAACTTTTAACTCCAACTTCTCAAATTCTAAAATCAATTGATCCTGCTCGGTGATACAAGTTGCTAAGGTTCCCACTTTTTTCCTACTGAGAGCATCAGCTACATGATTCGCTTTTCCTAGATAATAGCTTATTTTTAAATCATAATCTTTAATTAATTCTAGCTAATGCGTCTGCCTCATATTCAGCTCTTTTTGGATGAATAAATACTTCAAGCTCTGATGATCAGTAAAGACTTCACACGTTTCACCATACAGGTAATGTCTCCAAATCTTCAATACGAATACTACTACAACTAACTTTAGATCGTAAGTCAGGTAGTTTGCTCATAGGGTTTCAATTGACGCGATGCAGCTATTACTTTTCTATTTTGCATCAACACGCAGCTTAGTCTATTCTTTGAGGCATCATTGTAGATGGTAAAATCCCCAGCCTCAAGGGTAAGGCCAAACTGGTGCAGAAGTCAACAACCTCTTCAACTCCTGGAAGCTCCTTTTGCACGCATCACTCTACTTGAACTGGACCATTTTTCGAGTAAGATGAGTCAATGGAGTGGCTATCCTGGAGAAATCCTCCATAAACTTTCGGTAATAACTTACCAAACCCAAGAAGCTTCTAACATCAGAAGCAGTAGTTGATCTAGGCTAATCAAGAATTGCCTCAATCATTTTAAGATCTACAACAACTTCTTCCTCCGAGATCACATGGGCTAAAAACACTACACTCCTCAACCAGAATTAACATTTACTGAACTTTGCATACAATTTATGCTCACGAAACCTTTGCAACATTATCTTGAGATGCTTTCGTTGAGCTGCTTTTGATGGAGAGTACACTAAAATGTCGTCAATGAACATAACCACGAACTTATCCAATTCGTCCTTGAAGACTCTATTCATCAGCTTCATGAACAGCTGTAGGGGCATTAGTCAAACCAAAAGGTATGACTAAGAACTCATAGTGCGCATAGCGAGTTTTAAAGGCACTATTCGGTATGTCCTCGGGTTTGATGCGCAACTGGTGATATCCCGATCGCAAGCCTATCTTCAAAAACACCTTAACCCCCTTTAGCTGATCAAATAATATCATCAATTCGTGGCAACGGGTACTTGTTCTTTACCGTGATTTTGTTCAACTCCCGATAATCAATGCACATCCTCATACTACCCTCATTCTTCTTTACAAATAAGATAGGTGCACCCCATAGAGAAACACTGGGACGGATGAACTTCTTTTTTTAGCAAATGCTAAAGTTGTGTTTTCAGCTCCCTCAATTCTACTGGTGCTATTCGGTGTGGGGCCTTTGAAATTAACTAAGCCCTTGGCATCAAATTGATCTCAAAGTCCACTTTCCTTTCCAATGGTATACCTGGCAAATCCTCCAAAAAGACCACCTTGAATTCCCTCACTACTTTTGTGTCTTCAATACACGGTTCTTTCTTCTCAATATCCACCATATACGCCAAGTATGCCTCATCTCTCTTTTGTAGACTCTCGTGAGCTTTAACCATTGAAATCACCGGCATTGATCCTCTCCCAGGTTTTCTTCCTCTACTTTGAAATTGGAACACTGCTTTTCCTAGCAACACAAAACTGTACTCTTTTTTCTCGGTAGCCCACTAAGGTATAATTGCTAGCTAACCGATCCATACCCAAGATGATATCAAAGTCCACCATGTTCAACTAAATTAAGCTCGCATCCAACTCCTCTCCCAAATCTCTACCTTACAACTCCTATGCATAAGGTTGGAAACCAAAACCTTCCCACTAGGAACCGACACCCTATAAGCATTGTCTAACAAGGTAGGACCCAACAATTAAAATCTCAACAATCAACATATAAGACTTACAGAATTTTTAAACTTATTTTACTTGCAGTTTAAGCTTAAGGTAATCACTATTTCTCTAATACCATTAAATGTCACGCCCCGAACCCGAAGATGATATGGCAGTATTCCAAAATGAAATACCAAATCCGAAAATAGAAATAGATAGAATAAACTAAAATAACCAAAATATCATTAACTAAAACACAATGGAAACAAAATCCATTAAACTTATACTACTCCAACAAACGCTAAAACCTCAATTATCATCAGTACAAATCTAATATGAATAGTGCATTACATAAGCTCTTCAGAAAAATTACTCTAGGCCCTCTTTGAATCACTCGTCTAACTCTTCCTTTTCCAATTAAGAACCTAAAATGATAGATAAGGGGTGAGCTCATTAGCTCATTAAGGAAAATGACTTAATTGGGATTGAGCAAGTTACATAAGTAATAGTTTTGCAAAGTACTTAGTCTTTCAATAGAAATTTGTAATTTGTTATGGTTAGGGAGATGGTTGTGGTCCAAACTCAAGGAAAGTCTCACATCTAACTTACATCAGTGGTTGGTACAACAAAACATTATGATCGTTGGGCAAAAGTCAGTCAATCAGAGTTCTGAAGGGAATAAAAAAGGTTGTGTACCACCATAAGGAGATCACAGAATATCATACCAAGAAATAAGAGTAAAGAAAAGAAGAACAATGAATTCCTTCGTTTTACTCAGTACTGAATCGAATGATGCATAATCAACACCCGAATACTGAACTGCTGTTGTGTATCCAATAAAAATAATGACAAATCAGTTAAAAGGAAAAAACAAACATCTATACAGAAGGAAATTGGCGCTGAAGCTGAACAGAAGGGACCCGACGTCGGGTGTGGGAAGCCCGCTGCATTGGCTAAAGTGAAACCGGTGCTGGCCGTGAGGGAGGGAGACGGGGCCGGGTACTCTTTGGAATGAGCTAATATGATTTTTAAAGCACCCAAAAGCCAACCTGTAACACCCTAATTCTCTGAACTAATCCAACCATCCACTTTATCAAGGGAAAACACCAGTTTTGTACACCAAAAACCATTTAAACGTATATAATACATACTTAAACACAGCTTAATTCATGAAGATGATATACTTGGGGAAAGGCTTTGGTTAACTGATATTAGTCTCCTAACTATTGTATCATGTTAGGAGAAGGGCCAGTACACAGAATATGTTGGCAAGGTATTGTATCCCCCTAGCTTAGGGCTAGTACACACAACAGAATGGGATCAATCCTACCAATTCCAAGCCCTAAGCATCAAATAGAATAGAACAAAAAATTAGAAATCAGAATAGTGCCATAATAGAAATTTAAATATCTTATGAACCATACTTATCATCATAATAACCCAATCACAGTAATGAACAATTTACCATGCTTAATTTAAATTTTATACTAACATAATTTTTCCAGAATTTCAAAATAGAGGAGAATTTATTAAAAACACCAGTTAAGAACAAAAAACACAAATAAGTCAAAATCCTTTACCAGAAATACTGAATCACATACTACTTTTATCACCTCCAATTATTTTCCCCTACAATCCAGTTATCAATACCCTATTAGAATCATCAGACACACAATTTTTTCCAAATAAGAATCTCAAAATCAAGAACCCTAGATACTAATTAAACCTTGATAGAAGTATAAGAGGAACACGAGTTACCTAAACCTATAGACTTAAGCACTTCCCCTTTTCTTGACTCCTCTTCCTAGCCCTTCTTCTCTTCCTGAACAGCCTTTGAATGGTGAATAACGAGAATGTCAGAAATAACATGCTGACAGAGCGTAACTTAGTCTTAAGAATAATAATTGCTAATAGATCCTCTAATTACTCCCTCTATTAATTAAGCCCCTAATCTTATAGGCTAAAGCTCATAACTGATATCATAAAGAGAAAGCCCCAAGGCCCTAATTAGACCGTGGGCTCACACAAACACTCAAGAAAGGTCACTCAAGGTCCCAAAATCATTCAAAGAATAAGAAAAAGAGATAAGTCATGTATTCTATTGAAATCTCATAAATTAAACTCCATATCAAATACTCAAATTAGCTAAATAGAAATCTAAATTTCATACCAAAAAGGTTGGTCTCTATTAAGGCCCACTCTCTTTCTCGAGTTATGAATCTTTTACACTTAACCCAACTAATGGGTATATCTACCTTGCTAATCAAACCCAAGGGAGTATTAAAATCAATAACCCATTGCAATTTTAAGAAAAGCCATGTCTCTATCTCTGGGCAACCCACAATCCATCAATCACCAAGCCCTACTCTTTCAACCCCTATCTCGAGCTAATCAAAGAAAAGTAAATAAGGTGAACAAATCACTTAGGCACCCAATTTTTAACTCTATTTCTTGAAATCATTAGATAAAGGCAAACTCAACATCATTTATCCACACAATATAACACAAGTGATTGAATGCTCAAATTGATTTTTATTAAACTAAAAGAGATCCAAAACAAAGTATAACAAATGTCTAATCTTTTAAATACAATGTAAATATAAGATAACCCAATAAAATCAAGATAAAATTACAAAAGGGAAAGAGAAACTCAGACAAGTAGGATATTTTCTCCCTTATAGATCTCTTTTTGAAGATGCCTCGTTTCTCTTCAATGGCAACCTTAATCTTCCCTCTTATGTCTCCTGGTGCACTCTAGGGCACTTTTAGATTTCTTTCCTCTCAACTCGTTCTCAAATGAAAACCTAAAAGGGATATTTATAGCTTTCGCCTTGAAAAGCCTTAAAAATCTTAGAATGGTAACTTCTGTGATATGAACCGATGCCTATTAGAGCGTAATGCTCAGCAACGATTTATCCACTTTTTTAAAGTTCCAGTTATGAACTAGTGCCTATTCAAAGATCCAGACCAACCCCAGTTACTCCTCGTAGTTTAGGTCTTCTGATACCTGAATTGAACCGGTGCCTATTAGGTTGTACAAACAAGTGCCATGTATGTCCTTTGAAGTTCCTCTTACTGTTTTTTCACTTTGTTTCTTCAACAAATCTTCTTTTCATGTAATCTACACAAAGCAAAACAAAAATAGATGAAGTGAGTAGTCATCATTTTAGTAATTATACACAATTATAGCATAAATGACATGAAAATAAATACATTTTAGACACTCATCACTCTCTCACACTTAAATTTTTGCTTGTTTCAAGCAAATTACCAACACAATAAGTACCACTAAGCAAAAATCATCTTAGCAAAAGTAAATTTTTGACAAATAATGGCAATCATGATAAAAATATTCTTTTTCTTTTGAGATGAAAATTTAATTCAAGATTATCCTCCCAAGCCATACTCATACAAACTCATGTATTTGACTAGATAAAACCAAAGTTATCGAAGTTGAATTAAACAAGTATATACTTATTCAACATACTTCACTTCATCCCATAGGTCAAGAATACAAATCAAATGATTCATATAAGTTAGGAATAATGAACCGACTTAAGTTTAATGTCTTCTAAACTACTGCAATGATAAGTAATAAATAGAGAATTGGTCCATATGCTCACTTTTGCAGGGTAATGTATTCACCTAATAAAGATGGCTAAATAAAAATTTTCAAATTTTACATTCCTTATTTTAGATTCTCATTTTCATTTTAGGTAAGGTAATGCAAAAGCCTAATAGAGATATATAAATAATAATATTTAGCTTTTTGCATTACCTTGCTATGTTGTATCACTTTTTTTACTCCAATCTACATTTACTGAAATCTAGAACAAGGACTAACTAAAAGATCATAAAATATAAATCAATCAAATTTTCCTACTTATACTTCATGACAAAGTTCTTATCAATTCTCAAGAAGCACAATGTCATAACATTTACTAAAACATAAACATGATTAATTTAAATTTTCAAGATTTAGTTTATATCACATCAAATATATAAGTTTATCTAAGAATATCCCAATGCAGACAAATCTTATACCAGTTTTCATGCTAAGAGAAAATGAATAGCAATCACATAGGAGTCAAAATATGCCAAAAATTTTAAAAAAATGTATAGCCCATTTTTATATAAGAAAGCAAAGCATTAAGAATAAGAATAATTCAATGAATACTTGAAGAAAGTAAAGTATAAACCTTGCCCACACATTTGAATTGGATAATATCCTTATTGGCCACAAAAATTCATAGAAATACATCCAACAGGACTTAAATGAGTAAGGAAAAGGGAGAAACGGAAAAATGATACTTCTTAACTATGTTGAAGCTCTAATTCCGCAGGGTGTTTAAAGAGAAAAGGGTAGCATTTTCCATGTGTTAATTTTGGCAAATCTTAAAACACTCCTACAAAATGAAAATAGAAATTAGGTCAAAAGCGAAAGATAAAACAAAAATCTACTCAATAAAGGAAAAACACTAAATTGCAAAGAAAAGAAAAGAGTAGAAAAGAAATGAAAAGTGAGGTTGGAAAATTCTTTGTATCATGTACAAGGCTATATCCAATTCTTCAAGACTCTCTTCATAGTAAAGTTTCAGCCTGGTACCATTCACTATAAAAGTCCCATTTTTTAGATGAGGTACCTCAACTACTCCATAGGAAGACACTTTAGTTACAAAGAAAGGCCTAGGTCATCTCGATCTCAACTTTCTGAGGAATAATCTTGGCCTCGAATTAAATAAGAGAACTTTATTGCTTTCTTTAAATTCTCTGTTAGATGAGTTGTGTTGATCATGTCATCTTTTCACTTTCTTGTTGTAGATTTTGGAATTCTCATATGCATTACTTCTCCATTCTTCAAGTTTATTAAACTGTAGTAGTCGCTTGGTTCCTACAGTGTTAAGATCAAAGTTGACAAGCTTAATTGCCCAAAAAGTTTTATGCTCAATCTCTACTAGAAAATAGCATGACTTTCTATAAACTAATTTGTAAGAGGTAGTGCTAATAGGAGTCTTGTAAGCTGTTCTATATGCCCAAATGATATCATCCAATGTTGTGCTCCAGTCTTTCCTTCTATGATTCACTACCTTTTTCAAAATTCTTTTCAACTCTCTGTTAATCACCTCTACCTAGCCACTAGTTTAGGGATGATATGGAATAGCAAGCTTATGTGAGACACCTAAACGTTTAAGCACTTTCTCTAACTGACTGTTGTAGAAGTGTGTCCCCGTGCCACTAATGAGAATTCTACAAAACCCAAAATAAGTAAACAACTTCTTTAGGAATTTTATAACAATCTTAGCATCATTTGTTGGTAAAACATGTGCCTCAATCCATTTGGACACATAATCCACTGCAGCCAAGATATAGTTATTTCTAAACAAGTTAGGAAATGGCCCCATTAAATCAATCCCTGAACAATCATAAATCTCACAAGATTAAAAAAAATGTTAAAGGCATTTCAGAAGCATTGGAAATATTACCAATTCGTTAGCACCTATCACAGTTTTTAACAAGTCTATGCACATTTTTGAATATCAAAGATAAGTAGAATCCACATTTGAGAATCTTCCTAGTAGTGCCATTGGCTTGATAGTGGCCTCCGGTTAGCCTTTTATGACAGTACCTCAAAATGTCTTGAGCCTCAGTATGATCAACACATCTTCTAATCACTTGATTAGCACATCTCCTAAAAAAATGAGGATTCTCCTAGAAATAATGTTTGATGTCAAAGAAGAACTTTCCTTGTTGACAAGTAAGATCCATTAGAAGAATTCCTACTGTCAAGAAGTTAGAAAAGTCAGCAAACTATAGAGATATTTTTACTCTAATCCGTAATAATTTCTTGTCAGGAAATGTATCGTGGATTTCTTCTTTGTTCAAAAGTTCCAAATAAGGGTTCACCAGTCTTGATAGGTAATTTGCAGCTAAATTCTTAGTCTTTTTCTTATCCTGGATCTCCAAATAAAATTCTTGCAATAGTATCAATCTAGGTTTGAAATCATGTTTAACAAGGAGGTATTTTAATGCAGAATTATCAGTGTACACAATGACTTTAGACAGGATAAGATATGAACAAAATTCATCAAAAGTAAAGATTATAGCATGTAGCTCTTTTTCGGTCATGGTGTAGTTTGCTTGTGTTATTGTAAGAGTCTTGCTCGTGTAGTAGATAAACACTTGTCATTAAAATTGAAGGGTGCATATTTCTCAAGCAAGGATGTAAGAGGTCTTGAGATATTTAAAAAGTGTAGAATAAACCTCCTATAGAAATTTTCATGACCCAAGAAACTTCGGATAGCTTTTGCTTATGTAGGTGGAGGGAGTTTCTTGATGAGCTCAACCTTTGCTCTGTCCACCTTCAAACCGTTTCTTGAAATCTTATGTCCTAAAACAATTCTCTCTTTGACCATGAAATGGCATTGTTCCTAATTCAGAGCCAGATTAGTCTCCTCATATCTTTTGAGTACTTTTTTAAGATTCTGTAATCCTAATTCAAATAAATCTCCAAAAATAGAAAAGTCATCCATGAAGACTTCTATTATGTTACATTCCAATCCCTCAAATATTGCAATCATACATCTCTAAAATATGTCTGGTTCATTACAAAGGCCTAAGATCATATGATGGTAAGCAAATGTACCAAATAGAAAAGTGAAGGTAGTATTTTCTTGGTCTTTAGGAACTATTGGAGTTTGAAAATAATTAGAAAATTTGTCCAAAAAGTAATAGTACATGTGGCCTGCCAGTCTTTCCAACATTTGATCTATGAATAGAAGTGGAAAATGATATTTCCTTGTAGCTTCATTCAACTTTCTATAATCAATACACATCCTTTATTCTATGACCAATCTCATGGAATGAGCTCAATTTTTTTTTTTTTCATTAGATGCAACTGTCATCTCTTATTTCTTTGGCACCATTTGTGTTGGACTTATCCAAATACTATTGGAGATAGAGTATATAATTCTCAAATCCAGGAGCTTGATCACCTCACCTTTCACTACATCTTTCATGTTGGGATTAGGCTTTCTTTGAGGTTGCACCACCAATTTAGCACCTTCTTCCAATAAGATTTTGTGGATGCAAAAAGTCGGACTTATCCCCTTCATGTTAGTTATCCTCCAAGCAATAGTCCTCTTATGTCTTTTCAAAACTTGGACCAATTGTTTTTTCTTCTCTACTGTCACATGTTTTGCAATAATCATGAGCAATTTATCCTTGTCACTCAAAAAGGTATATTCCCAATGACTAGGTAACTTCTTCAATTCTAGCTCATGCGGATCTTTAATAGATGACATCACTCTCTCTAAACTTACTGTTCTCAATACTCTCAAAGTTTTCAGTGCCAAGTACTTCTTCTTTCTCATTTAAGCATGCTACACTGTTCTCCAAAGATTCATCTTTCTCATCTTCAAACAACAAAGTTTCCTAAAGATTTTTAGTGAGATGCTCTTGCATGTAGTCACCAATTCACTCATCAAGAATATCAATAAAAAAATAAGAGTCATCTTACACAGATGCATGCTCCATTCCCTTTAGGATCTGAAAGATAACTTCACCTTCTTCCACTCTAAGTGTTAGTAACCTACCGTTGTGTGTGTGTGTTACTTGGCCAAGGGCATATTCTGCTTTGTGCATTTCTTGTGGTTACTTTGCATATGATTAATGGGATGTGTTACTTTATCAATTGTACAGTGGTTTCATCCCTTCCGTTCTGGAGCATCATCTGTTGCTACTCCTCTGCTTTAACTCTTGTCTTGTATCGGAATGTGATGTTCAATTATTTTATTCTCACTCTTATTTGCAAGCTACACTCTGTATTTTTGCATTTGCAGAAGGTGTGAAGGATGGTTGGTTTTTGTGATGCTAGAAGCAAAATTGTGAAGGTAAAATGGGCTTTCAATTGGATTACTTTTGTTAATGCTAGATGTGCTTCCCATGTTCTCATCACCATCAAGCTAATCAAAGAGGATTCCAAGTTTGGGAAGGGTGTTGAACTCCCACTTGCCCTCTTTGGAATGGCAAGAATGAACTTACTAAATGCTTTCTTAGGCATTGATTTGTTTAAGGCTAATAGGAGAGAAAGAAGAACAAAAATTAATCTTCATAATCATCATGAATAATTGACTTGAAAAGGGAATTTACTTTTTATTACTATTTTACAAGTTTCTTTTTTAATTTTGCAATTCTTGTTCTAGAGATAATGTATAAGTGCAATCTGTAGTATGGGAAAATACTATGAACTTTTTTCAACCTTTCACGTGACATAGAAGATTACTAGTATGTGTGAGATCATCACAGGAAACCAAATTCCATGTTGCTTCCAATTAGACAAACTTAACACTATTGGATCACTCGGATGGAACAAGCAATCCAGCTTCCTTCCATTCTCTTTCTTTCAAAATCACCTATCTTTGGCTCATAAACATAAGAAACACAAATGCAATTGGAATGATGAATAATTAGGAAAACATTCAAATATTTGAACTGATTACTTATTTTGAATAGGAGGCGAACCAACTTAATTCAAAGGTCACCACTTTTGGAAAGAGGTAGCCTAAGTGGTAAAATCCCTCCCTTGCATAGACATTGTATCTTAAGATGGATTCCGTGGGACTCTAATAGAGTAAGATACATAGACAAAGAAAACATTTGATGTATATGTGAGGGAAAACGTGAAACAGGGGAATCATGCAATGTAGCGAAAAAAAACTGGAGAAAAATAAACACGAGCTATAAAGGCCATGCGGAAGCGTGAAGATCATACCTTTGCGTTCCTTAACCCTCCTAGGTTGCGTAGGAACAGATTGAACGGTTGGAATCGCCTCGCTTTGCACACTTGAAGGAGCTTCCGGTTGAACACCCGCTAACCTTCTACTTCGCCTTGTTTGCATTAACGCTTAGCTCTCCAGCTCTCGGGATATTCCTCAACCTAACCTCTAGTTGGTGAACACAATAGAGAAGAAGAATGGTCTCAAATCTTCTTGGTTCTCTTGCTATTGGTTAGCAAAGTCCAAGGAGAAAACCAAAAGAAAGGAAAATGTGAGAGACCAGAGAGAGAGACGTGAGACTCACTGTATAGTCTTGGAAAATTAGGGTTCACTAGTTTATTGGTTAGCCAAAAACAGGTCTCTAATTATCTGATAAACATATCCCCGGAATATTATATTTCAAACACCCGGATGTTATCCTGAGCATCTGTTTGGCCTAACCCTAAACTCCTCTTAACCGTATCTGGAAAAACTCTAAGGTCCAAGCTATTAGGCCAGAAAAATATTTATTATTTTCCTTGGACCCAAAAGGCCCAAAATAATAAACATTAATTATTTATTTCCTGGGCTTATATAAACAACCCAATAAATAATTAATGAGCCCAAATGAACCATAATAATTAATCTTTAATTATTTATTTCTTGGGCCTATATAAATAACACAATAAATAATTAAACATTAATCATTTCCCATAGTTTAAGCCCAGGTTAATTTTTTAATTATTCATACTGGACCTAGGCCCTGAATAATTAATTTCTCTCAACTCCTAATTTATTTATTTATTTATTTTATTCCAGTCCAATAATAAATTAGACCTCCTGAATAAAATAAAATAAAATAAAATAAAATAAAATCCTCTTCAACTGAGACCAATTCCTCAACCCAAAAAATAGTTAGGACTTACGGGCTATCCCGAGGACCAAAAAGACACATCGCCTTGGCTGCTAAAATGACCAAAATACCCCTGCTATATAAATAACTGTATTTTGCATTTTAAATATTTCCTAATATCACCATAAGGAAATATTGATCCCAAGGACAATGCTGCATTCACAAAGTCTCCGGCCTATAGGTGAAATGACTAAAATACCCCTCTACACATCGCCGTACATTTAGAGAGGAAGAAGTGTACTAACACCCCCTAAATGACATCTACCATCCTTAGGCTTCTAGTCCAATGATCCACGGTTTGCTGGAGTGTTTCCGCTTTCCAAGGGAGCTACCCTAAATCAAACATCCAAGTCATGTTTCCTAGGGCCCTGGATAATTTAGACCATTCGGACAACCACAAGGGGCGATATAGTGCAGAAACTATCTTGTATAAATATGTTTTAACTAACTAGTCACACATACCCAACATGCAAGTATATTGGCCCTACGATAGAACCTCAACTATAGCAAATCAAAGTATATGCTTCCAGCTTCGCCAGACCACCAACGCATACTCAAGTCGTAGAGTACTAGTCCACGCTGTAGTGGTAGTAGTCTAGGTTTCTACCATATAGTACTTTGAGAAACCACTACTACAGGTCCTGTTCTACTATTCGAAATACGATTATGTTATGAAGTGAGTGGACTACTCACTGGCTAAAGGTAAGCCATTCCCCATTTAGAATTCATAACATAATAACCTAAACATGATGAGGTTCCCAGTCTCATCAATAGGCTAAGAATAAATGTTTATGTGTTAAATAACCCATGATCCATACCTTACTGTGAAAGACCACCATTCACATGGATCACTTATTTTAACACAATGGGTCTGTTCCAAACGAAAATCGTGCACAAACAAAAAATAAATTCATAAATAATTTCTGAAAATAAATTCTTTTATTAAAATATTCGATTTTACATCAGAAACCTAGTCTAAGAGGGCATACAATCCAACAATCTCCCACTTGCACTCTAAGACTAGGTAAGTCCATAGGTGCCCACCCCTATGGCGTCTAAGTGTCTCTTGAAGACTCTCTCAGCCAAAGGCTTGGTGAATGGATCTGCTAGATTGTTATCTGAGGTAATATGCTCTACCACGACTTCCCGTCTCTAGATGAAATCCCGGATCAGGTGGTACTTCCTCTCGATGTGTTTCCCCTTCTTGTGGTTTCGAGGCTCCTTAGATTGCAATACTGCTCCAGTGTTGTCGCAATACATCACAACCGGCCTGTCCATATGTGGTACGACTCCAAGTTCTGAAAGAAACTTCCGGAGCCAGACTGCTTCCTTGGATGCCTCCAAAGCTGCCACATACTCAGCTTCCATGGTTGAGTCAGCAATACAAGACTGCTTAATACTCCTCCATGAAATTGCTCCTCCAGACAAGGTGAAGACATATCTACTAGTGGATTTTCTCTCATCCTTATCTGCCTGGAAGTCTGAGTCTGTGTATCCTGTAGTAACCAAATCATCAGCCTTGTAAACCAGCATATAATCTCTCGTTCCCTTGAGGTACTTGAGAATATGCTTTACAGTTTGCCAATGAACCTCCCCTGGGTTTGACTGATATCTGCTAACTAAGCCCACGGCAAAGCAGATATCTGGCCTAGTACACAGCATGGCGTACATGAGACTTCCCGCAGCCGAAGCGTAGGGAATCCTACTCATTCTGTCATTTTCTTCTTGAGACCTAGGACAATCCTTCGAAGAAAATGACAACCCATGTCTGCAAGGGATTAGAGCTCCCTTGCATGAGTCTATGCTGTACTTGGCCAACATCTTGTCAATGTATGTCGCTTGGATAATCCTAACATTCTCTGCTTCCTATTTCTAAGAAGCCTAATCCCGAGAATGTAGCTGGCTTCTCCCAAGTCCTTCATACTGAATTGACTAGACAGACAAACCTTTGTAGATGACAACAGGTCATGTCCTACGTATTCGAAATACGCTTATTTCATGAAGTGAGTGGACTACTCACTAGCTAAATGTAAGCCATTCCCTATTTGGAATTCATAACATAATAACCTAAACATGATGAGGTTCCCAGTCTCATCAATAGGTTAAGAACAAATGTTTATGTGTTAAATAACCCGTGATCCATACCTTATTGTGAAAGACCACCATTCACATGGATCACTTATTTAAACACAATGGGTCTGTTCCAAATTAAAATCGTGCACAAACAAATAGTAAATTCACAAACAATTTCTGAAAATAAATTCTTTTATTAAAATATTCGATTTTACATCAGAAACCTAGTCTAAGAGGGCATACAATCCAACAATCTCCCGCTTGCACTCTAAGACTAGGTAAGTCCATAGGTGCCCACCCCTATGGCGTCTAAGTGTCTCTTGAAGACTCTCTCAGCCAAAGGCTTGGTGAATGGATCTGCTAGATTGTTATCTGAGGTAATATGCTCTACCACGACTTCCCGTCTCTAGATGAAATCCCGGATCAGGTGGTACTTCCTCTCGATGTGTTTCCCCTTCTTGTGGTTTCGAGGCTCCTTAGATTGCAATACTGCTCCAGTGTTGTCGCAATACATCACAACCGGCCTGTCCATATGTGGTACGACTCCAAGTTCTGAAAGAAACTTCCGGAGCCAGACTGCTTCCTTGGATGCCTCCAAAGCTGCCACATACTCAGCTTCCATGGTTGAGTCAGCAATACAAGACTGCTTAATACTCCTCCATGAAATTGCTCCTCCAGACAAGGTGAAGACATATCCACTAGTGGATTTTCTCTCATCCTTATCTGCCTAGAAGTCTGAGTCTGTGTATCCTGTAGGAACCAAATCATCAGACCTGTAAACCAGCATATAATCTCTCGTTCCCTTGAGGTACTTGAGAATATGCTTTACAGCTTACCAATGAACCTCCCCTGGGTTTGATTGATATCTGCTAACTAAGCCCACGACAAAGCAGATATCTGGCCTAATACACAGCATGGCGTACATGAGACTTCCCGCAGCCGAAGCGTAGGGAATCCTACTCATTCTGTCATTTTCTTCTTGAGACCTAGGACAATCCTTCGAAGAAAATGACAACCCATGTCTGCAAGGGATTAGAGCTCCCTTGCATGAGTCCATGCTGTACTTGGCCAACATCTTGTCAATGTATGTCGCTTGGGACAACCCTAACATTCTCTGCTTCCTATTTCTAAGAAGTCTAATCCCGAGAATGTAGCTGGCTTCTCCCAAGTCCTTCATACTGAATTGATTAGACAGCCAAACTTTTGTAGATGACAATGTCCTTACATAATTTCCAATGAGTAGAATGTCATCCACATACAGGACAAGAAAAACCACATTAATGCCTTCAAGTTTCCTGTACACGCATGGTTCATCTTCGTTTTGAATAAAACCACAAGACTTTACAGTCTCATCAAAACGAATGTTCCATGCTCTTGATGCCTACTTAAGTCCATAAATGAACTTCTTAAGCTTGCAAACCATGTGTTCCTGGCCTTCATCAATGAAGCCTTCCGGTTGGGACATATAGATGTCTTCGCTAAGATGGCCATTCAAGAATGTCGTCTTGACATCCATTTGCCATATCTCGTAGTCATAGTGACAGGCGATGACAAGGAGGATGCGGATGGATTTAAGCATAACTACCGGGAAAAAGGTTTCCTCATAGTCGATACCCTCTTTCTGAGTATACCCTTTTGCCACAAGCCTAGCTTTGAAGGTTTTCACCTTCCCATCCACTCCTCTCTTTCTCTTGTATACCCACTTGCACCCAATGGGTTTTATCCCTTCAGGTGAAGCTACAAGATCCCAAACCTGATTGAGGTACATAGACTCAATCTCGGCTTTCATTGCTTCATGCCACAGATTTGCATCGGCATCAACAATAGCCTCCTCGTATCTAGCGGGGTCTTGTTCCTGATGGTCGGAGACCAGCTCAAAAGCTTCTCCAGTCCATCTATCCAGAACCCTAGACACTCTCCCACTACGACGAGGCTCTATTTGCACAGGCTCTTGAGGCTGTGCCTCTTCTTGTTCCAGAATCGGGTTAGAAGAAGTTGATTCCGTAGATAACTTCTCCTGACGTTCCAACCTCGTTGAACCTTTAGTGGAAGTACTTTGATCATCTTCCAAGTATCTAGCATTGGTACTAACTAGTACCTTCTGCTCCTTAGGATGATAAAAGTAGCCTCCTTTTGTCCCTTTTAGATACCCAACAAAATAGCATAATTCTGATCTTGGTTCCAACTTGTCTCCCTTGATCAGTACATAAGCTGGACATCCCCAAATCCTGAGATGATTCAGACTTGGCTTACGCCCAGTCCACATCTCATAGGGAGTCCTAGGTACTGACTTGGAAGGCACCAAGTTCAAAATATATGCCGCTGTTTCCAGGGCATATCCCCAAAAGGACACTGGAAGAGTAGCATGAGCCATCATGCTTCGGACCATTTCCATCAACGTCCTGTTCCTTCTCTCAGCTACTTCGTTCTGCTGGGGGGTTCCCGGCGCAGAGAGCTGGGATACTATCCCATGATGTACCATGTAGTCCTTGAATTCACCTAGGAGGTACTCTCCACCACGATCCGATCGTAAGGTTTTGATTAATTTACCTGTCCGACGCTCCACTTCAGCCTTAAACTCTTTGAACTTGTCAAAAGAGTCAGACTTGCGTCTCATCAAGTAAATGTAACCATATCTCGTACAATCATCCGTGAACGTGATGAAGTACTCAAAACCTCCCCTAACTGGTGTAGACAATGGACTGCACACATCAGTGTGAACAAGACTCAACACCTCTTTGGCTCTATCCTTCTTTGGTGTAAATGACCTCTTAGTTATTTTTCCCATTAGATAGAATTCACACTGAGGCCAACTTTCCAATCTCAATGAGCCCAAAGGCCCATCATGGATTAGCCTCTGAATCCTGGTTGAGTTTATATGACCCAACCTTAGATGCCAAAGGTATGAATCATTGATATTGGTCTTTCTCTTCTTTGTTAAAGGTTCAGATTAAGCGTTATTTGATTGTTTGTTAATAGGGTTTAAAAAGAACAAATTTCCATACATGTGCCCAGTACATAAAATTTCTCCATCTCTACTGATAGAAATACTAGAATGGAAAGATACAGAATATCCTTGATTAATAAGTTTTGCAACTGAAATCAAATTCTGACGAAAACTAGGTACATATAAAATGTCTTTTAAAACCACTATCTTATTACAATAAAAAATGAGATCCAGCTCTCCCACTGCAAGGGCCCAGACTTGTGCTCCATTTCCCACTCGAAGCCCATGTTCGCCCTTCTTGAGTATTCTTATCTTCCTAAACCCCTGCAAGAAGTTACAGATATGATCATTGGCTCCTGAATCAACAATCCAAGTGGAAGTTGATCCTACCATTGATATGGACTCTAGATAGTAAACATTACCTGTGGGGTTTTTCTTGGCTCGAAGATCTGGACACTCTTTTTTTCCAGTGTCCATTCTTTCCACACTTGAAGCACTTGCCCTTTGGTTTGTCCTTGGGCTGGTTCTTGGGTTGGGCTGCTGCATTCCCCTTCTTCCTCTTGAACTTTCTGGGCTTAGGCCCAGTTCTTGAAGAAGAGGCCTTAGCAATCATGGCCTTAGACTGCGGCTTCATGACCTTCTCCGCCATCTGGAGCTCCTTCATCAGTTCAGTTAAACTCATGTTCAACTTGTTCATGTTATAGTTTAACTTGAACTGAGTGAAAGAGCCCGGTAGAGATTCGAGAACCATGTCCACTTGGCTCTCGGGGTCAATGACAGCCCCTAAGATTTCTGCCTCCTCGAAAGCAGCAATCATCTTGAGCATATGCTCTCGGACTGATACTCCCTCAGCCATCTTAGTGTTCACAATAGTTCGAAGAGCCTCCTGCCTTGCGGGCCGGCTCTTGTCTGCGAACATAGTTGCCAATGATTGACTTATGTCATATGCAGAAGCCATGTGCTCGTGTTTTGACTGGAGCACATTAGACATGGAAGCTAACATATAGCAACGTGCCATTTCGTCAGCTTTCTTCCATGCCTTTTCAGCCTCTCGCTCTTCAGCGGTGGAACCTTCCCCGATAACAGGGTAGGTTTCGTAAAGGACATACTTATACTCCTCGGCTGTGAGTATTATGTCCAGGTTCCTTTTCCGATCCACATAGTTTGGACCCGTTAACTTATTCTCCCGAGAATAACGGCCAATGGACTAAAAGAACCTCCCACCATTTCTGAAAATTGAAAATAAAAGAAAGAAATTAGTTTGTGAAAACAAAATAAAATTTTTGCACTGAAAATAATTTGTCTCTTAGGAAAACTGACATAGCTTCTTGGGAAGATTACCAGTTTCCTAAGCTAAGTGTATTAACCACCACAAATTAATTTCCTTTCTAGGTAATGGTCTAGAGAATAACTCCATCGTGGGATGGCCGTTTCCTCTCATTTCCTATGGACATACCTCGCACTATAACCTCCAACGTGGGCTGGCCGATCATAGTACGTGCCCCGGGTTATTAATTACATCCTTCCATTAGATCTAGATCCTTGTGGTATCCCCATCCTATACGGGTTCACTCCCAGGGTGACGCGAAGGGATCCACGATCTCTAATGAGGACCGTGATGGAAGCCGTGGGGCCGTTGGAACCCCTCTCCCACTTAGTCTTTTAAAATAAAGGTTTTCTGGAAAATATCATTTTGAAATTTCCATTAAGTTTTTCCTTAACTCAAAAATAAAATATCTAAGTCCAATAAAATCTCTATGTCAAGGCTTATATCCTTTGAGAGATTTCCTCCATGGACTAATTTTATTTAAGTTAAAACTTAATGATTTCAAAAATTTTCCAATTAAAACTTTCTAGAGACTTTGGTCTCAAGCTTATTTGACAAAATCATTTTTCTAGTCCAAAACAAAACAAAATGGCTCTCCATTTTAATTTACAAAAATATCTAAATCTAATATATTTTCTATGTCAAGGATTAAATCCTTTGAGAAAATATTTAAGGATTAATTTTTGTACCAATTAAAATAACCATTTAGTTTTTAAAGAAAAATATTTTTTCTTGCCAAAACAAAAAGTTCCCAAAGACTTTGGTCTTTGAGAAAAAGCACACATAAGTACATAAAAAAATAGCATGCTAGAAAACAATAAACGTTTTCATGCTTTTCTATTTTTTAAACCTAAGTGCCCAAATAATAGAATTAAACACATTAATTAATTAATTAATGATCTTGTTTAATCCTAAAATCCCTTACTAATATTTTTCATGCAAATATATTCCAAGAATATAAATATTGCAAAAATATTAACTTTGCCTGGTATGAGACCCAAAACAAAAAAGAAAAAAATAATTAAAAATTTTGACTAGCGGTCTACTGCCCGCACCGGATCCGGGCCCATTTGGCCTGTGGTCCACCGAGGCCGTTGTGCACCGCGTGCACCAGATCAGACGCTGCCTCAACTCGCCAAACCGCTCCGCTCCGTGACCCGCACCGAATCCGCCCATCTTGCTCCGCCCGCGCGCGTGTCTCGCATGCGGCTCCGACAACCACGCATGACCCGAATTCAACTCGCGCAAATTGCATTTCAATTCTGCAATTTCATTGACTCAATTTGCTACAGTAGCGGCTCGACTCACGCGGCTCAGAAGACGCGGCTCGTGAAATAGAAACAGTGCGGCTCGGCTTAATTGGCTTGGCTCGGCTCCACGGCTTAGGAACAGTGCATCTTCTTCGTTTTTCTCCCTTTCTGCGCGAAAAGTTGCAGAGCCTCTGTTCTTCATATTTTGCTCAAAATTTTGGCTTCTTTGGGCATTTTTACTTACAAAAAACATTCAAAACCAAACCACAATCGCCTATACCCATTTAAATTGGGTTTACACGATTATCTAGCAAAGCCAAAAAAAATTTACAGTAGCTCCTATGCTTCACGGTGAAGCTTACAAAACCATCTATCCTATACCAAAACAGCGAAGGATCACAAGTATAATCATCTTCTCCATTTTATTAACTACCATGCTCCCTATATTGATCAAAACCAGTGGCTCTGATACCACATTGAGGGAAAATGAAAAACAGGGGAGCATGCTCTGTACGTAAAAAAATTGGAGAAAAATAAAACGCGAGCCATAAAGGCCATGCGGAAGCGTGAAGATCATACCTTTGCATTCCTTAACCCTCCTAGGTTGCGTAGGAACAGATTGAACGGTTGGAATCGCCTCGCTTTGCACACTTGAAGGAGCTTCCGGTTGAACACCCGCTAGCCTTCTACTTCGCCTTGTTTGCATTAACGCTTAGCTCTCCAGCTCTCGGGATATTCCTCAGCCTAACCTCTAGTTGGTGAACACAATAGAGAAGAAGAATGGTCTCAAATCTCCTTGGTTCTCTTGCTATTGGTTAGCAAAGTCCAAGGAGAAAACCAGAAGAAAGGAAAACGTGAGAGACCAGAGAGAGAGACGTGAGACTCACTGTATAGTCTTGGAAAATTAGGGTTCACTAGTTTATTGGTTAGCCAAAAACAGGTCTCTAATTATCTGATAAACATATTTCCGGGATATCATATTTCAAACACCCGGATGTTATCCTGAGCATCTGTTTGGCCTAACCCTAAACTCCTCTTAACCGTATCTGGAAAAACCCTAAGGTCCAAGCTATTAAGCCAGAAAAATATTTATTATTTTCCTTGGACCCAAAAGGCCCAAAATAGTAAACATTAATTATTTATTTCCTGGGCTTATATAAACAACCCAATAAATAATTAATAAGCCCAAATGAACCATAATAATTAATCTTTAATTATTTATTTCTTGGGCCTATATAAATAACCCAATAAATAATTAAACATTAATTATTTCCCCTAGTTTAAACCTAGGTTAATTTCTTAATTATTCATACTTGGACCTAGGCCCTAATAATTAACCAATTGAACTAGATAATTAATTTCTCTCAACTCCTAATTTATTTATTTATTTATTCCAGTCCAATAATAAATTAGACCTCCGAATAAAATAAAATAAAATAAAATAAAATAAAATCCTCTTCAACTGAGACCAATTCCTCAACCCAAAAAATAGTTAGGACTTACGGACTATCCCGAGGACCAAAAAGACACATCGCCTTGGCTGCTAAAATGACCAAAATACCCCTGCTATATAAATAGTTGTATTTTGCATTTTAAATATTTCCTAATATCACCATAAGGAAATATTGACCCCAAGGACAATGTTGCATTCGCAAAGTCTCCGACCTACGGGTGGAATGACTAAAATACCCCTCTACACATCGCCGTACATTTAGAGAGGAAGAAGTGTACTAACACCCCCTAAATGACATCTACCATCCTTAGGCTTCTAGTCCAATGTTCCACGACTTCTCGGAGTGTTTCCGCTTTCCAAGGGAGCTACCCTAAATCAAACATCCAAGTCATGTTTCCCGGGGCCCTGGATAATTTAGACCATTCGGACAACCACAAGGGGTGATATAGTGCAGAAACTATCTTGTATAAATCTGTCTCAACTAACTAGTCACATATACCCAACATAGCAAGTATATTGGCCCTACGATAGAACCTCAACTATAGCAAATCAAAGTATATGCTTCCGAGCTTTGCCGGACCACCAACTCATACTCAAGTAGTAGAGTACTAGTCCACGCTATAGCGGTAGTAGTCTAGGTTTCTACCATATAGTACTTTGAGAAACCACTACTACGGGTCATGTTCTACGTATTCGAAATACGCTTATGTTATGAAGTGAGTGGAGTACTCACTGGCTAAATGTAAGCCATTCCCCATTTGGAATTTATAACATAATAACCTAAACATGATGAGGTTCCCAGTCTCATCAATAGGCTAAGAACAAATGTTTATGTGTTAAATAACCCATGATCCATACCTTAGTGTGAAAGACCACCATTCACATGGATCACTTATTTAAACACAATGGAGTCCGTTCCAAATGAAAATCGTGCACAAACAAAAAATAAATTCACAAACAATTTCTGAAAA
>JANUWF010002587.1:0-22199 GCA_026120185.1 Voacanga thouarsii
GAGGGGGGGGGGAGGGGGGGGGGAGAAGATGTTCTAAAACTTCTATACGTGATTGAAATCTCTCTCAATCAATAAAAAAATCTCAATTTTGGCTTTCCTAACCCGGATAAACTGGTCAAGATTGATATTAATAATCCTCTTTCTTTATCTAAAAATTCATAAGCACCTATTCATTTGTTACGTGTTACAGATTGTGTCAAGTATTTCAATTTTTCATTTGTAATATTTGAAAAAAAAAAAAAGAAGAGTTTAGAAACCTTATTATGTCTATATGCTATGTATGCGTGTATATGTATACAAGTATGTATATCTTCTATATAGAGAAGAAGGAGTTTTGGTAGACACTCTGCTCATTTTTGGTTCGCAGAATGGGCATTTTTATCTTTTCAAATGCCTTTACACAAGCGAGTGAACCATCGTACCAAGTGGTGTTTCTCCTTGTGAGTGATTCCCATGCAGCCAAACACATTGCATGTGCTTGCAACAAAGGAACTAAGGAGAGAAACGGTGGAAACAAACAACCGATTTTTGAGTCTATTGTTTCGAGGCCACGTAACTTCGTGAATATTGATCAATCGTACTTCAAGGCTGAAACCACTTCTTCTACTTAACTTTTCTACTCACATTTAACCCTTTTGGAGCGTTCCACGGTGATCTTCAACTCCTCGATGCCTTCGGTCGCTGAATAAATTCACCGTGTTCTTCCTTCTCTACAACCACAGCTCGCCATCGCACTCTCTTCATCAAGCCAAATCTCACCGAGTCCAATCTGCGAACAATGTAGGATTTCAGTTGGTTTTCACTTGGAAGGTTCGTATTCGAGAATCCCATCTCAATTGTTTCATTGGATTCGCTAAAGCGTAATGTTTGAGGTGATATTCAATTCCCTTTCAATTTCTAAAAGGGAAAATTTTGTTTTGCTTTTGGTCCTATGGGGTTTATAATTACATGTCTCTCCACTCAAGACCTTATTGAACTCCTTATTATGAACTTTCGAGGTGAAATTTTTTGGCTCGCTTTCTTATCTAGTTTTTCAAGGATAAGCATTTAGATCTTTGGTTTTGGCATTCTGATAATTCTTTGTCTACAACCAGTAGATCAAGAGTACTTGCACTTGATTCTCCTCTCCGCACTATTCTATGGTCTTTTTGTAGGCATTTGGTGGATTGTATGCCAAAATATATCCGATTATATTCAACCATTGTCATAACACTTTTCATAACAATTTAAACAAATCTAGCGGTCGGATCATTAATTGAAAGTGCCTATGTTTGTGAATGCCTTAGGTTTTCGTTATTTTTGTTGATATTTGTTTGGTTGCAAGCCAAAATATATCCGGTTATTTTCAAATTTGGTCATAACACTTTTATTAGCAATTTAACCAAATCGAATGGTCGGATCATTAATTGAAAGTGCCTATGTTTGTAAATGCCTTAGGTTTTCGATATTTTTGTTGACATTTGTTGGATTGCAGGCCAAAATATATCCGATATCTTCAAATTTTCTCGTAACATTTTTCATAGCAATTTAAATAAATCTAACGGTCGGATCATTAATTGGAAGGGCCTATGTTTGTAAATGCCTTAGGTTTTCGGTATTTTTGTTGATATTTGTTGGATTGCATGCCAAAATATATCTGATTATCCTCAAATTTAGTCATAACACTTTTATTATCATTTTAAACAAATCCAACGGTCAGATCATTAATTTAAAGTGTCTGTATTTGTAAATGCCTTAGGTTTTAGGTATTTTTGTTCATATTTATTGCATTGCATGCCAAAATATATCCGATTATCTTCAAATTTGGTCATAACACTTTTAATAGGAATTTAAACAAATCTAACGGTCGAATAATTAATTGTAAGTGCCTATGTTCGTTAATGCCTTAGGTTTTCAATATTTTTGTTGATATTTGTTGGATTGCATGCCAAAATATATCCGATTATCTTCAAATATGGTCATCACACTTTTATTAGAAATATAAACAAATCTAACGGTCGGATCATTAATTGAAAGTACCTATGTTTGTGAATGCCTTAGGTTTTCGGTTTTTTTGTTGATATTTGTTGGATTGCATGCCAAAATATGTCCGATTATCTTCAAATTTGGTCATACCACTTTTCATAGCAATTTAAACAAATCTAATGGTCTGATTATTAATTGAGAGTGCCTATGTTTGTAAATGGCTAAGGTTTTCGATATTTTTGTTGACATTTATTGGATTGCAGGCCAAAATATATCCGATATTTTCAAATTTGGTCATAACAATTTTCAAAGCAATTTAAACAAATCTAACGATCGGATCATTAATTGAAAGTGTCTGTCTTTGTAAATGCCGTAGGTTTTCTGTATTTTTGTTGATATTTGTTGGATTGCATGCCAAAATATATCCGATTATATTCAAATTTGGTCATAACACTTTTATAAGAAATTTAAACAAATCTAACGGTCTGATCATTAATTGAAAGTGCCTATGTTTGTGAATGCCTTAGGTTTCGTTATTTTTGTTGATATTTGTTGGATTGCATGCCAAAATATATCCGATTATCTTCAAATTTGGTCATACCACTTTTCATAGAAATTAAAACAAATCTAACGGTCGAATCATTAATTGTAAGTGCCTATGTTCATAAATGCCTTAGGTTTTTGGTATTTTTGTTAATATTTGTTGGATTGCACGCCAAAATACATTCGATTATCTTCCTATATGGTAATTATACTTTTATCTTCCATTGTCATAACACTTTTCATAACAATTTAAACAAATCTAACGGTCGGATCATTAATTGAAAGTGCCTATGTTTGTGAATGCCTTAGGTTTTCGGTATTTTTGTTGATATTTGTTGGATTGCAAGCCAAAATATATCCGATTATCTTCAAATTTGGTCATAACACTTTTATTAGCAATTTAACCAAATCGAAAGGTCGGATAATTAATTGAAAGTGCCTATGTTAGTAAATGCCTTAGGTTTTCGATATTTTTGTTGACATTTGTTGGATTGCAGGCCAAAATATATCCGATATCTTCAAATTTTCTCGTAACATTTTTCATAGCAATTTAAATAAATCTAACGGTCGGATCATTAATTGGAATGGCCTATGTTTGTAAATGCCTTAGGTTTTCGGTATTTTTGTTGATATTTGTTGGATTGCATGCCAAAATATATCTGATTATCCTCAAATTTAGTCATAACACTTTTATTATCATTTTAAACAAATCCAACGGTCGGATCATTAATTGAAAGTGCCTATGTTTGAGGATGCCTTAGGTTTTCGGTTTTTTTGTTGATATTTGTTGGATTGCATGCCAAAATATGTCCGATTATCTTCAAATTTGGTCATACCACTTTTCATAGCAATTTAAACAAATCTAACTGTCTGATTATTAATTGAGAGTGCCTATGTTCGTAAATGCATTAGGTTTTTGGTATTTTTGTTAATATTTGTTGGATTGCACGCCAAAATACATTCGATTATCTTCATATATGGTAATTATACTTTTATTAGCAATTTAAACAAATCTAACGGTCGGATTATTAATTGAAAGTACCTATGTTTGTGAATGCCTTAGGTTTTCGTTATTTTTGTTGATATTTGTTGGATTACATGCCAAAATATATCCGATTATCTTCAAATTTTGTCACAACACTTTTATTAGCAATTTAAACAAATCTAACGGTCAGATCATTAATTGAAAGTGCCTATGTTTGTAAATGCCTTAGGTTTTCGGTCTTTTTATAGACATTTGTTGGATTGCTTACCAAAATATATCCGATTATATTCAAACATGGTAATACACTTTTCATAACAATTTAAATAAATCTAACGGTCGGATCATTAAATGAAAGTTACTATCTTTGTAAACACCATAGGTTATCGGTCTTTTTGTAGGCATTTGGTGGATTGTATGCCAAAATATATCCGATTATATTCAACCATTGTCATAACACTTTTCATAACAATTTAAACAAATCTAACGGTCGGATCATTAATTGAAAGTGCCTATGTTTGTGAATGCCTTAGGTTTTCGTTATTTTTGTTGATATTTGTTGGATTGCAAGCCAAAATATATCCGATTATCTTCAAATTTGGTCATAACACTTTTATTAGCAATTTAACCAAACCGAAAAGTCGGATCATTAATCGAAAGTGCTTATGTTTGTAAATGCCTTAGGTTTTCGATATTTTTGTTGACATTTGTTGGATTGCATGCCAAAATATGTCCGATTATCTTCAAATTTGGTCATAACACTTTTATTAGCAATTTAAATAAATCTAACGGTCGGATCATTAATTGGAATTGCCTATGTTTGTAAATGCCTTAGGTTTCGTTATTTTTGTTGATATTTGTTGGATTGCATGCCAAAATATATCCGATTATCTTCAAATTTGGTCATAACACTTTTCATAGAAATTTAAACAAATCTAACGGTCGAATCATTAATTGTAAGTGCCTATGTTCGTAAATGCCTTAGGTTTTCGGTATTTTTGTTGATATTTGTTGGATTGCATGCCAAAATATATCCGATTATCTTCAAATTTAGTCATAACACTTTTATTAACAATTTAAACAAATCTAACGGTCGGATCATTAATTGAAAGTGCCTATGTTTGTAAATGCCTTAGGTTTTAGGTATTTTTGTTGATATTTGTTGGATTGCATGCCAAAATATATCCGATTATCTTCAAATTTGGTCATAACACTTTTAATAGGAATTTAAACAAATCTAACGGTCGAATAATTAATTGTAAGTGCCTATGTTCGTTAATGCCTTAGGTTTTCAATATTTTTGTTGATATTTGTTGGATTGCATGCCAAAATATATCCGATTATCTTCAAATATGGTCATCACACTTTTATTAGAAATATAAACAAATCTAACGGTCGGATCATTAATTGAAAGTACCTATGTTTGTGAATGCCTTAGGTTTTCGGTTTTTTTGTTGATATTTGTTGGATTGCATGCCAAAATATGTCCGATTATCTTCAAATTTGGTCATACCACTTTTCATAGCAATTTAAACAAATCTAATGGTCCGATTATTAATTGAGAGTGCCTATGTTTGTAAATGGCTAAGGTTTTCGATATTTTTGTTGACATTTATTGGATTGCGAGCCAAAATATATCCGATATTTTCAAATTTGGTCATAACAATTTTCAAAGCAATTTAAACAAATCTAACGATCGGATCATTAATTGAAAGTGTCTCATCTTTGTAAATGCCGTAGGTTTTCTGTATTTTTGTTGATATTTGTTGGATTGCATGCCAAAATATATCCGATTATATTCAAATTTGGTCATAACACTTTTATAAGAAATTTAAACAAATCTAACGGTCTGATCATTAATTGAAAGTGCCTATGTTTGTGAATGCCTTAGGTTTCGTTATTTTTGTTGATATTTGTTGGATTGCATGCCAAAATATATCCGATTATCTTCAAATTTGGTCATACCACTTTTCATAGAAATTAAAACAAATCTAACGGTCGAATCATTAATTGTAAGTGCCTATGTTCATAAATGCCTTAGGTTTTTGGTATTTTTGTTAATATTTGTTGGATTGCACGCCAAAATACATTCGATTATCTTCCTATATGGTAATTATACTTTTATCTTCCATTGTCATAACACTTTTCATAACAATTTAAACAAATCTAACGGTCGGATCATTAATTGAAAGTGCCTATGTTTGTGAATGCCTTAGGTTTTCGGTATTTTTGTTGATATTTGTTGGATTGCAAGCCAAAATATATCCGATTATCTTCAAATTTGGTCATAACACTTTTATTAGCAATTTAACCAAATCGAAAGGTCGGATAATTAATTGAAAGTGCCTATGTTTGTAAATGCCTTAGGTTTTCGATATTTTTGTTGACATTTGTTGGATTGCAGGCCAAAATATATCCGATATCTTCAAATTTTCTCGTAACATTTTTCATAGCAATTTAAATAAATCTAACGGTCGGATCATTAATTGGAATGGCCTATGTTTGTAAATGCCTTAGGTTTTCGGTATTTTTGTTGATATTTGTTGGATTGCATGCCAAAATATATCCGATTATCTTCAAATTTGGTCATAACACTTTTATTAGCAATTTAAACAAATCTAACGGTCGGATCATTAATTGAAAGTGCCTATGTTTGTGAATGCCTTAGGTTTTCGGTATTTTTGTTGATATTTGTTGGATTGCATGCCAAAATATATCCGATTATCTTCAAATTTGGTCATACCACTTTTCATAGCAATTTAAACAAATCTAACGGTCGGATCATTAATTGAAAGTGCCTATGTTCGTAAATGCCTTAGGTTTTCGGTATTTTTGTTGATATTTGTTGGATTGCACGCCAAAATATATTCGATTATCTTCGATTATATTCAACCATTGTCATAACACTTTTCATAGCAATTTAAACAAATCTAACGAGTCGGATCATTAATTGAAAGTGCCTATGTTTGTGAATGCCTTAGGTTTTCGTTATTTTTGTTGATATTTGTTTGGATTGCAAGCCAAAATATATCCGATTATTTTCAAATTTGGTCATAACACTTTTATTAGCAATTTAACCAAATCGAACGGTCGGATCATTAATTGAAAGTGCCTATGTTTGTAAATGCCTTAGGTTTTCGATATTTTTGTTGACATTTGTTGGATTGCATGCCAAAATATGTCCGATTATCTTCAAATTTGGTCATAACACTTTTCATAGCAATTTAAATAAATCTAACGGTCGGATCATTAATTGGAATGGCCTATGTTTGTAAATGCCTTAGGTTTTCGGTATTTTTGTTGATATTTGTTGGATTGCATGCCAAAATATATCTGATTATCCTCAAATTTAGTCATAACACTTTTATTATCATTTTAAACAAATTCAACGGTCAGATCATTAATTTAAAGTGTCTGTATTTGTAAATGCCTTAGGTTTTAGGTATTTTTTGTTCATATTTATTGCATTGCATGCCAAAATATATCCGATTATCTTCAAATTTGGTCATAACACTTTTAATAGGAATTTAAACAAATCTAACGGTCGAATAATTAATTGTAAGTGCCTATGTTCGTTAATGCCTTAGGTTTTCAATATTTTTGTTGATATTTGTTGGATTGCATGCCAAAATATATCCGATTATCTTCAAATTTGGTCATCACACTTTTATTAGAAATATAAACAAATCTAACGGTCGGATCATTAATTGAAAGTACCTATGTTTTTGAATGCCTTAGGTTTTCGGTTTTTTTGTTGATATTTGTTGGATTGCATGCCAAAATATGTCCGATTATCTTCAAATTTGGTCATACCACTTTTCATAGCAATTTAAACAAATCTAATGGTCTGATTATTAATTGAGAGTGCCTATGTTTGTAAATGGCTAAGGTTTTCGATATTTTTGTTGACATTTATTGGATTGCAGGCAAAATATATCCGATATTTTCAAATTTGGTCATAACAATTTTCAAAGCAATTTAAACAAATCTAACGATCGGATCATTAATTGAAAGTGTCTGTCTTAGTAAATGCCGTAGGTTTTCTGTATTTTTGTTGATATTTGTTGGATTGCATGCCAAAATATATCCGATTATATTCAAATTTGGTCATAACACTTTTACAAGAAATTTAAACAAATCTAACGTCTGATCATTAATTGAAAGTGCCTATGTTTGTGAATGCCTTAGGTTTCGTTATTTTTGTTGATATTTGTTGGATTGCATGCCAAAATATATCCGATTATCTTCAAATTTTGTCATACCACTTTTCATAGAAATTAAAACAAATCTAACGGTCGAATCATTAATTGTAAGTGCCTATGTTCATAAATGCCTTAGGTTTTTGGTATTTTTGTTAATATTTGTTGGATTGCACGCCAAAATACATTCGATTATCTTCCTATATGGTAATTATACTTTTATCTTCCATTGTCATACCACTTTTCATAACAATTTAAACAAATCTAACGGTCGATCATTAATTGAAAGTGCCTATGTTTGTGAAAGCCTTAGGTTTTCGGTATTTTTGTTGATATTTGTTGGATTGCAAGCCAAAATATATCCGATTATCTTCAAATTTGGTCATAACACTTTTTTAGCAATTTAACCAAATCAAAAGGTCGGATAATTAATTGAAAGTGCCTATGTTAGTAAATGCCTTAGGTTTTCGATATTTTTGTTGACATTTGTTGGATTGCAGGCCAAAATATATCCGATATCTTCAAATTTTCTCGTAACATTTTTCATAGCAATTTAAATAAATCTAACGGTCGGATCATTAATTGGAATGGCCTATGTTTGTAAATGCCTTAGGTTTTCGGTATTTTTGTTGATATTTGTTGGATTGCATGCCAAAATATATCTGATTATCCTCAAATTTAGTCATAACACTTTTATTATCATTTTAAACAAATCCAACGGTCGGATCATTAATTGAAAGTGCCTATGTTTGTAGAATGCCTTAGGTTTTCGGTTTTTTTGTTGATATTTGTTGGATTGCATGCCAAAATATGTCCGATTATCTTCAAATTTGGTCATACCACTTTTCATAGCAATTTAAACAAATCTAACGGTCCGATTATTAATTGTAGAGTGCCTATGTTCGTAAATGCATTAGGTTTTTGGTATTTTTGTTAATATTTGTTGGATTGCACGCCAAAATACATTCGATTATCTTCATATATGGTAATTATACTTTTAGTAGCAATTTAAACAAATCTAACGGTCGGATCAATAATTGAAAGTACCTATGTTTGTGAATGCCTTAGGTTTTCGTTATTTTTGTTGATATTTGTTGGATTACATGCCAAAATATATCCGATTATCTTCAAATTTTGTCACAACACTTTTATTAGCAATTTAAACAAATCTAACGGTCAGATCATTAATTGAAATTGCCTATGTTTGTAAATGCCTTAGGTTTTCGGTCTTTTTATAGACATTTGTTGGATTGCTTACAAAAATATATCCGATTATATTCAAACATGGTAATACACTTTTCATAACAATTTAAATAAATCTAACGGTCGTATCATTAAATGAAAGTTACAATCTTTGTAAACACCATAGGTTATCGGTCTTTTTGTAGGCATTTGGTGGATTGTATGCCAAAATATATCCGATTATATTCAACCATTGTCATAACACTTTTCATAACAATTTAAACAAATCTAACGGTCGGATCATTAATTGGAATGGCCTATGTTTGTAAATGCCTTAGGTTTTCGGTATTTTTGTTGATATTTGTTGGATTGCATGCCAAAATATATCTGATTATCTTCAAATTTAGTCGTAACACTTTTATTATCATTTTAAACAAATTCAACGGTCAGATCATTAATTTAAAGTGTCTATGTTTGTAAATGCCTTAGGTTTTTGGTATTTTTTGTTCATATTTATTGCATTGCATGCCAAAATATATCCGATTATCTTCAAATTTGGTCATAACACTTTTAATAGGAATTTAAACAAATCTAACGGTCGAATAATTAATTGTAAGTGCCTATGTTCGTTAATGCCTTAGGTTTTCAATATTTTTGTTGATATTTGTTGGATTGCATGCCAAAATATATCCGATTATCTTCAAATTTGGTCATCACACTTTTATTAGAAATATAAACAAATCTAACGGTCGGATCATTAATTGAAAGTACCTATGTTTTTGAATGCCTTAGGTTTTCGGTTTTTTTGTTGATATTTGTTGGATTGCATGCCAAAATATGTCTGATTATCTTCAAATTTGGTCATACCACTTTTCATAGCAATTTAAACAAATCTAATGGTCTGATTATTAATTGAGAGTGCCTATGTTTGTAAATGGCTAAGGTTTTCGATATTTTTGTTGACATTTATTGGATTGCAGGTAAAATATATCCGATATTTTCAAATTTGGTCATAACAATTTTCAAAGCAATTTAAACAAATCTAACGATCGGATCATTAATTGAAAGTGTCTGTCTTTGTAAATGCCGTAGGTTTTCTGTATTTTTGTTGATATTTGTTGGATTGCATGCCAAAATATATCCGATTATATTCAAATTTGGTCATAACACTTTTATAAGAAATTTAAACAAATCTAACGGTCTGATCATTAATTGAAAGTGCCTATGTTTGTGAATGCCTTAGGTTTCGTTATTTTTGTTGATATTTGTTGGATTGCATGCCAAAATATATCCGATTATCTTCAAATTTGGACATACCACTTTTCATAGAAATTAAAACAAATCTAACGGTCGAATCATTAATTGTAAGTGCCTATGTTCATAAATGCCTTAGGTTTTTGGTATTTTTGTTAATATTTGTTGGATTGCACGCCAAAATACATTCGATTATCTTCCTATATGGTAATTATACTTTTATCTTCCATTGTCATAACACTTTTCATAACAATTTAAACAAATCTAACGAGTCGGATCATTAATTGAAAGTGCCTATGTTTGTGAATGCCTTAGGTTTTCGGTATTTTTGTTGATATTTGTTGGATTGCAAGCCAAAATATATCCGATTATCTTCAAATTTGGTCATAACACTTTTATTAGCAATTTAACCAAATCGAAAGGTCGGATAATTAATTGAAAGTGCCTATGTTTGTAAATGCCTTAGGTTTTCGATATTTTTGTTGACATTTGTTGGATTGCAGGCCAAAATATATCCGATATCTTCAAATTTTCTCGTAACAATTTTCATAGCAATTTAAATAAATCTAACGGTCGGATCATTAATTGGAATGGCCTATGTTTGTAAATGCCTTAGGTTTTCGGTATTTTTGTTGATATTTGTTGGATTGCATGCCAAAATATATCTGATTATCCTCAAATTTAGTCATAACACTTTTATTATCATTTTAAACAAATTCAACGGTCAGATCATTAATTTAAAGTGTCTGTATTTGTAAATGCCTTAGGTTTTAGGTATTTTTTGTTCATATTTATTGCATTGCATGCCAAAATATATCCGATTATCTTCAAATTTGGTCATAACACTTTTAATAGGAATTTAAACAAATCTAACGGTCGAATAATTAATTGTAAGTGCCTATGTTCGTTAATGCCTTAGGTTTTCAATATTTTTGTTGATATTTGTTGGATTGCATGCCAAAATATATCCGATTATCTTCAAATATGGTCATCACACTTTTATTAGAAATATAAACAAATCTAACGGTCGGATCATTAATTAAAAGTACCTATGTTTGTGAATGCCTTAGGTTTTCGGTTTTTTTATTGATATTTGTTGGATTGCATGCCAAAATATGTCTGATTATCTTCAAATTTGGTCATACCACTTTTCATAGCAATTTAAACAAATCTAATGGTCTGATTATTAATTGAGAGTGCCTATGTTTGTAAATGGCTAAGGTTTTCGATATTTTTGTTGACATTTATTGGATTGCAGGCCAAAATATATCCGATATTTTCAAATTTGGTCATAACAATTTTCAAAGCAATTTAAACAAATCTAACGGTCAGATCATTAATTGAAATTGCCTATGTTTGTAAATGCCTTAGGTTTTCGGTCTTTTTATAGACATTTGTTGGATTGCTTACCAAAATATATCCGATTATATTCAAACATGGTAATACACTTTTCTTAACAATTTATATAAATCTAACGGTCGTATCATTAAATGAAAGTTACAATCTTTGTAAACACCATTGGTTATCGGTCTTTTTGTAGGCATTTGGTGGACTGTATGCCAAAATATATCCGATTATATTCAACCATTGTCATAACACTTTTCATAACAATTTAAACAAATCTAGCGGTCGGATCATTAATTGAAAGTGCCTATGTTTGTGAATGCCTTAGGTTTTCGTTATTTTTGTTGATATTTGTTGGGTTGCAAGCCAAAATATATCCGGTTATTTTCAAATTTGGTCATAACACTCTTATTAGCAATTTAACCAAATCGAATGGTCGGATCATTAATTGAAAGTGCCTATGTTTGTAAATGCCTTAGGTTTTCGATATTTTTGTTGACATTTGTTGGATTGCAGGCCAAAATATATCCGATATCTTCAAATTTTCTCGTAACATTTTTCTAAGCAATTTAAATAAATCTGACGGTCGGATCAATAATTGGAAGGGCCTATGTTTGTAAATGCCTTAGGTTTTCGGTATTTTTGTTGATATTTGTTGGATTGCATACCAAAATATATCCGTTTATCTTCAAATTTGGTCATAACACTTTTAATAGGAATTTAAACAAATCTAACGGTCGAATCATTAATTGTAAGTGCCTATGTTCGTGAATGCCTTAGGTTTTCGATATTTTTGTTTATATTTGTTGGATTGAATGCCAAAATATATCCGATTATCTTCAAATTTGGTCATCACACTGTTATTAGAAATTTAAATAAATCTAACGGTCGGATCATTAATTGAAAGTGCCTATGTTTGTGAATGCCTTAGGTTTTGATTTTTTTGTTGATATTTGATGGATTGAATGCCAAAATATATCCGATTATCTTCAAATTTGATCATACCACTTTTCATAGAAATTTAAACAAATCTAACGGTCGAATCATTAATTGTAAGTGCCTATGTTCGTAAATGCCTTAGGTTTTCGATATTTTTGTTAATATTTGTTGGATTGCACGCCAAAATACATTCGATTATCTTCATATATGGTCATTACACTTTTATTAGCAATTTAAACAAATCTAACGGTCGGATCATTAATTGAAAGTACCTATGTTTGTGAATGCCTTAGGTTTTCGTTATTTTTGTTGATATTTGTTGGATTGCATGCCAAAATATATCCGATTATCTTCAAATTTGGTCATAACACTTTTATTAGCAATTTAAACAAATCTAACGGTCGGATCATTAATTGAAAGTGCCTATGTTTGTAAATGCCTTAGGTTTTCGATATTTTTGTTGACATTTGTTGGATTGCATGCCAAAATATATCCGATTATCTTCAAATTTGGTCATAACACTTTTCATAAGCAATTTAAACAAATCTAACGGTCGGATCATTAATTGAAAGTGCCTATGTTTGTAAATGCCTTAGGTTTTCGGTATTTTTGTTGATATTTGTTGGATTGCATGCCAAAATATATCCGATTATCTTCAAATTTGGTCATAACACTTTTCATAGCAATTTAAACAAATCTAACGATCGGATCATTAATTGAAAGTGCCTATGTTTGTAAATGCCTTAGGTTTTCGATATTTTTGTTGATATTTGTTGGATTGCATGCCAAAATATATCCGATTATCTTCAAATTTGGTCATAACACTTTTATTAGCAATTTAAACAAATCTAACGGTCGGATCATTAATTGAAAGTGCCTATGTTTGTGAATGCCTTAGGTTTTCGGTTTTTTTGTTGATATTTGTTGGATTGCATGCCAAAATATATCCGATTATCTTCAAATTTGGTCATACCACTTTTCATAGAAATTTAAACAAATCTAACGGTCGAATCATTAATTGTAAGTGCCTATGTTCGTAAATGCCTTAGGTTTTTGGTATTTTTGTTAATATTTGTTGGATTGCATGCCAAAATATATTCGATTATCCTATATCGATTATATTTATCCATTGTCATAACACTTTTCATAACAATTTAAACAAATCTAACGGTCGGATCATTAATTGAAAGTGCCTATGTTTGTGAATGCCTTAGGTTTTCGGTATTTTTGTTGATATTTGTTGGATTGCAAGCCAAAATATATCCGATTATCTTCAAATTTGGTCATAACACTTTTATTAGCAATTTAAACAAATCTAACGGTCAGATCATTAATTTAAAGTGCCTATATTGGTAAATGCCTTAGGTTTTCGATATTTTTGCTGAAATTTGTTGGATTGCATGCCAAAATATATCCGATTATCTTCAAATTTGGTCATAACACTTTTCATAGCAATTTAAACAAATCTAACGGTCGGATCATTAATTGAAAGTGCCTATGTTTGTGAATGCCTTAGGTTTTCGGTATTTTTGTTGATATTTGTTGGATTGCATGCCAAAATATATCCGATTATCTTCAAATTTGGTCATAACACTTTTATATAGCAATTTAAACAAATCTAACGGTCGGATCATTAATTGAAAGTGCCTATGTTTGTAAATGCCTTAGGTTTTCGGTATTTTTGTTGATATTTGTTGGATTGCATGCCAAAATATATCCGATTATCTTCAAATTTGGTCATAACACTTTTATTAGCAATTTAAACAAATCTAACGGTCGGATCATTAATTGAAAGTGCCTATGTTTGTAAATGCCTTAGGTTTTCGATATTTTTGTTGATATTTGTTGGATTGCATGCCAAAATATATCCGATTATCTTCAAATTTGGTCATACCACTTTTCATAGAAATTAAAACAAATCTAACGGTCGGATCAATAATTGGAAGGGCCTATATTTGTAAATGCCTTAGGTTTTCGGTATTTTTGTTGATATTTGTTGGATTGCAGAATATATCGATATGCCAAAATATATCCGATTATATTCAACCATTTGGTCATAACACTTTTCATAACAATTTAAACAAATCTAACGGTCGGATCATTAATTGAAAGTGCCTATGTTTGTGAATGCCTTAGGTTTTCGTTATTTTTGTTGATATTTGTTGGATTGCAAGCCAAAATATATCCGATTATCTTCAAATTTGGTCATAACACTTTTATTAGCAATTTAAACAAATCTAATGGTCGGATCATTAATTGAAAGTGCCTATGTTTGTAAATGCCTTAGGTTTTCGATATTTTTGTTGATATTTGTTGGATTGCAGGCCAAAATATATCCGATTATATTCAAATTTGGTCATAACACTTTTACAAGAAATTTAAACAAATCTAACGGTCTGATCATTAATTGAAAGTGCCTATGTTTGTGAATGCCTTAGGTTTCGTTATTTTTGTTGATATTTGTTGGATTGCATACCAAAATATATCCGTTTTTCTTCAAATTTGGTCATAACACTTTTAATAGGAATTTAAACAAATCTAACGGTCGAATAATTAATTGTAAGTGCCTATGTTCGTTAATGCCTTAGGTTTTCAATATTTTTGTTGATATTTGTTGGATTGCATGCCAAAATATATCCGATTATCTTCAAATATGGTCATCACACTTTTATTAGAAATATAAACAAATCTAACGGTCGGATCATTAATTGAAAGTACCTATGTTTGTGAATGCCTAAGGTTTTCGGTTTTTTTGTTGATATTTGTTGGATTGCATGCCAAAATATGTCCGATTATCTTTAAATTTGGTCATACCACTTTTCATAGCAATTTAAACAAATCTAATGGTCTGATTATTAATTGAGAGTGCCTATGTTTGTAAATGGCTAAGGTTTTCGATATTTTTGTTGACATTTATTGGATTGCAGACCAAAATATATCCGATATTTTCAAATTTGGTCATAACAATTATCAAAGCAATTTAAACAAATCTAACGATCGGATCATTAATTGAAAGTGTCTGTCTTTGTAAATGCCGTAGGTTTTCTGTATTTTTGTTGATATTTGATGGATTGCATACCAAAATATATCCGATTATATTCAAATTTGGTCATAACACTTTTATAAGAAATTTAAACAAATCTAACGGTCTGATCATTAATTGAAAGTGCCTATGTTTGTGAATGCCTTAGGTTTCGTTATTTTTGTTGATATTTGTTGGATTGCAGGCCAAAATATATCCGATTCTCCTCAAATTTGGTCATACCTCTTTTCATAGAAATTAAAACAAATCTAACGGTCGAATCATTAATTGTAAGTGCCTATGTTCATAAATGCCTTAGGTTTTTGGTATTTTTGTTAATATTTGTTGGATTGCACGCCAAAATACATTCGATTATCTTCCTATATGGTAATTATACTTTTATCTTCCATTGTCATAACACTTTTCATAACAATTTAAACAAATCTAACGGTCGGATCATTAATTGAAAGTGCCTATGTTTGTAAATGCCTTAGGTTTTCGGTATTTTTGTTGATATTTGTTGGATTGCAAGCCAAAATATATCCGGTTATCTTCAAATTTGGTCATAACACTATTATTAACAATTTAACCAAATCGAAAGGTCGGATAATTAATTGAAAGTGCCTATGTTTGTAAATGCCTTAGGTTTTCGATATTTTTTGTTGACATTTGTTGGATTGCAGGTCAAAATATATCCGATATCTTCAAATTTTCTCGTAACATTTTTCATAGCAATTTAAATAAATCTAACGGTCGGATCATTAATTGGAATGGCCTATGTTTGTAAATGCCTTAGGTTTTCGGTATTTTTGTTGATATTTGTTGGATTGCATGCCAAAATATATCTGATTATCCTCAAATTTAGTCATAACACTTTTATTATCATTTTAAACAAATCCAACGGTCGGATCATTAATTGAAAGTGCCTATGTTTGAGGATGTCTTAGGTTTTCGGTTTTTTTGTTGATATTTGTTGGATTGCATGCCAAAATATGTCCGATTATCTTCAAATTTGGTCATACCACTTTTCATAGCAATTTAAACAAATCTAATGGTCGAATCATTAATTGTAAGTGCCTATGTTCGTAAATGCCTTAGGTTTTCGATATTTTTGTTGATATTTGTTGGATTGCATGCCAAAATATATCTGATTATCCTCAAATTTAGTCATAACACTTTTATTAGCAATTTAAACAAATCTAACGGTCGGATCATTAATTGAAAGTGCCTATGTTTGTGAATGCCTTAGGTTTTCGGTTTTTTTGTTGATATTTGTTGGATTGCATGCCAAAATATGTCCGATTATCTTCAAATTTGGTCATACCACTTTTCATAGCAATTTAAACAAATCTAACGGTCTGATTATTAATTGAGAGTGCCTATGTTCGTAAATGCCTTAGGTTTTCGGTATTTTTGTTAATATTTGTTGGATTGCACGCCAAAATACATTCGATTATCTTCATATATGGTAATTATACTTTTATTAGCAATTTAAACAAATCTAACGGTCGGATCATTAATTGAAAGTACCTATGTTTGTAAATGCCTTAGGTTTTCATTATTTTTGTTCATATTTGTTGGATTGCATGCCAAAATATATCCGATTATCTTCAAATTTTGTCACAACACTTTTATTAGCAATTTAAACAAATCTAACGGTCAGATCATTAATTGAAAGTGCCTATGTTTGTAAATGCCTTAGGTTTCGGTATTTTTGTTGATATTTGTTGGATTGCATGCCAAAATATATCCGATTATCTTCAAATTTGGTCATACCACTTTTCATAGCAATTTAAACAAATCTAACGGTCGAATCATTAATTGAAAGTGCCTATGTTCGTAAATGCATTAGGTTTTTGATATTTTTGTTAATATTTGTTGGATTGCACGCCAAAATACATTCGATTATCTTCATATATGGTAATTATACTTTTATTAGCAATTTAAACAAATCTAACGGTCGGATCATTAATTGAAAGTACCTATGTTTGTGAATGCCTTAGGTTTTCGTTATTCTTGTTGATATTTGTTGGATTACATGCCAAAATATATCCGATTATCTTCAAATTTTGTCACAACACTTTTATTAGCAATTTAAACAAATCTAACGGTCAGATCATTAATTGAAAGTGCCTATATTTGTAAATGCCTTAGGTTTTCGGTCTTTTTATAGACATTTGTTGGATTGCTTACCAAAATATATCCGATTATATTCAAACATGGTAATACACTTTTCTTAACAATTTAAATAAATCTAACGGTCGGATCATTAAATGAAAGTTACTATCTTTGTAAACACCATAGGTTATCGGAATTTTTGTGGGCATTTGGTGGATTGTATGCCAAAATATATCCGATTATATTCAACCATTGTCATAACACTTTTCATAGCAATTTAAACAAATCTAGCAGTCGGATCATTAATTGAAAGTGCCTATGTTTGTGAATGCATTAGGTTTCGTTATTTTTGTTGATATTTGTTTGGTTGCAAGCCAAAATATATCCGGTTATTTTCAAATTTGGTCATAACACTTTTATTAGCAATTTAACCAAATCGACCGGTCGGATCATTAATTGAAAGTGCCTATGTTTGTAAATGCCTTAGGTTTTCGATATTTTTGTTGACATTTGTTGGATTGCATGCCAAAATATATCCGATATCTTCAAATTTTCTCGTAACATTTTTCATAGCAATTTAAATAAATCTAACGGTCGGATCATTAAATGGAAGGGCATATGTTTGTAAATGCCTTAGGTTTTCGGTATTTTTGTTGATATTTGTTGGATTGCATGCCAAAATATATCTGATTATCCTCAAATTTAGTCATAACACTTTTATTATCATTTTAAACAAATCCAACGGTCAGATCATTAATTTAAAGTGTCTGTATTTGTAAATGGCTTAGGTTTTAGGTATTTTTTGTTGATATTTGTTGGATTGCATGCCAAAATATATCCGATTATCTTCAAATATGGTCATCACACTTTTATTAGAAATATAAACAAATCTAACGGTCGGATCATTAATTGAAAGTACCTATGTTTGTGAATGCCTTAGGTTTTCGGTTTTTTTGTTGATATTTGTTGGATTGCAAGCCAAAATATATCCGATTATCTTCAAATTTGGTCATACCACTTTTCATAGCAATTTAAACAAATCTAATGGTCCGATTATTAATTGAGAGTGCCTATGTTTGTGAATGCCTTAGGTTTTCGGTTTTTTTGTTGATATTTGTTGGATTGCAAGCCAAAATATATCCGATTATCTTCAAATTTGATCATAACACTTTTCATAGCAATTTAAACAAATCTAACGATCGGATCATTAATTGAAAGTGTCTGTCTTTGTAAATGCCGTAGGTTTTCTGTATTTTTGTTGATATTTGTTGGATTGCATGCCAAAATATATCCGATTATATTCAAATTTGGTCATAACACTTTTATAATAAATTTAAACAAATCTAACGGTCTGATCATTAATTGAAAGTGCCTATGTTTGTGAATGCCTTAGGTTTCGATATTTTTGTTGATATTTGTTGGATTGCATGCCAAAATATATCCGATTATCTTCAAATTTGGTGATACCACTTTTCATAGAAATTAAAACAAATCTAACGGTCGAATCATTAATTGTAAGTGCCTATGTTCATAAACGCCTTAGGTTTTTGGTATTTTTGTTAATATTTGTTGGATTGCACGCCAAAATACATTCGATTATCTTCCTATATGGTAATTATACTTTTATCTTCCATTGTCATAACACTTTTCAAAACAATTTAAACAAATCTAACGGTCGGATCATTAATTGAAAGTGCCTATGTTTGTGAATGCCTTAGGTTTTCGGTATTTTTGTTGATATTTGTTGGATTGCAAGCCAAAATATATCCAGTTATCTTCAAATTTGGTCATAACACTTTTATTAGCAATTTAACCAAATCGAAATGTCGGATAATTAATTGAAAGTGCCTATGTTAGTAAATGCCTTAGGTTTTCGATATTTTTGTTGACATTTGTTGGATTGCAGGCCAAAATATATCCGATATCTTCAAATTTTCTCGTAACATTTTTCAAAGCAATTTAAATAAATCTAACGGTCGGATCATTAATTGGAAGGGCCTATGTTTGTAAATGCCTTAGGTTTTCGGTATTTTTGTTGATATTTGTTGGATTGCATGCCAAAATATATCCGATTATCTTCAAATTTGGTCATAACACTTTTATTAGCAATTTAAACAAATCTAACGGTCGGATCATTAATTGAAAGTGCCTATGTTTGTGAATGCCTTAGGTTTTCGGTTTTTTTGTTGATATTTGTTGGATTGCATGCCAAAATATGTCCGATTATCTTCAAATTTGGTCATACCACTTTTCATAGCAATTTAAACAAATCTAATGGTCTGATTATTAATTGAGAGTGCCTATATTTGTAAATGCCTTAGGTTTTCGTTATTTTTTTTTATATTTGTTGGGTTGCACGCCAAAATATATCCGATTATCTTCAAATTTGGTCATAATACTTTTCATTAGCAATTTAAACAAATCTAACGATCGGATCATTAATTGAAAGTGCCTATGTTTGTAAATGCCTTAGGTTTTCGTGTATTTTTGTTGATATTTGTTGGATTACATGCCAAAATATATCCGATTATCTTCAAATTTGGTCATAACACTTTTATTAGCAATTTAAACAAATCGAACGGTCGGATCATTAATTGAAAGTGCCTATGTTTGTGAATGCCTTAGGTTTCGATTTTTTTGTTGATATTTGATGGATTGAATGCCAAAATATATCCGATTATCTTCAAATTTGATCATACCACTTTTCATAGAAATTTAAACAAATCTAACGGTCGAATCATTAATTGTAAGTGCCTATGTTCGTAAATGCCTTAGGTTTTCGATATTTTTGTTAATATTTGTTGGATTGCACGCCAAAATACATTCGATTATCTTCATATATGGTAATTATACTTTTATTAGCAATTTAAACAAATCTAACGGTTGGATCATTAATTGAAAGTACCTATGTTTGTGAATGCCTTAGGTTTTCGTTATTTTTATTGATATTTGTTGGATTACATGCCAAAATATATCCGATTATCTTCAAATTTTGTCACAACACTTTTATTAGCAATTTAAACAAATCTAACGGTCAGATCATTAATTGAAAGTGCCTATATTTGTAAATGCCTTAGGTTTTCGGTCTTTTTATAGACATTTGTTGGATTGCTTACCAAAATATATCCGATTATATTCAAACATGGTAATACACTTTTCTTAACAATTTAAATAAATCTAACGGTCGGATCATTAAATGAAAGTTACTATCTTTGTAAACACCATAGGTTATCGGTCTTTTTGTAGGCATTTGGTGGATTGTATGCCAAAATATATCCGATTATATTCAACCATTGTCATAACACTTTTCATAACAATTTAAACAAATCTAGCAGTCGGATCATTAATTGAAAGTGCCTATGTTTGTGAATGCATTAGGTTTTCGTTATTTTTGTTGATATTTGTTTGGTTGCAAGCCAAAATATATCCGGTTATTTTCAAATTTGGTCATAACACTTTTATTAGCAATTTAACCAAATCGACAGGTCGGATCATTAATTGAAAGTGCCTATGTTTGTAAATGCCTTAGGTTTTCGATATTTTTGTTGACATTTGTTGGATTGCAGGCCAAAATATATCCGATATCTTCAAATTTTCTCGTAACATTTTTCATAGCAATTTAAATAAATCTAACGGTCGGATCATTAAATGGAAGGGCATATGTTTGTAAATGCCTTAGGTTTTCGGTATTTTTGTTGATATTTGTTGGATTGCATGCCAAAATATATCTGATTATCCTCAAATTTAGTCATAACACTTTTATTATCATTTTAAACAAATTCAACGGTCAGATCATTAATTTAAAGTGTCTGTATTTGTAATTGCCTTAGGTTTTGGGTATTTTTTGTTCATATTTGTTGGATTGCATGCCAAAATATATCCGATTATCTTCAAATATGGTCATCACACTTTTATTAGAAATATAAACAAATCTAACGGTCGGATCATTAATTAAAAGTACCTATGTTTGTGAATGCCTTAGGTTTTCGGTTTTTTTGTTGATATTTGTTGGATTGCATGCCAAAATATGTCAGATTATCTTCAAATTTGGTCATACCACTTTTCATAGCAATTTAAACAAATCTAATGGTCTGATTATTAATTGAGAGTGCCTATGTTTGTAAATGGCTAAGGTTTTCGATATTTTTGTTGACATTTATTGGATTGCAGGCCAAAATATATCCGATATTTTCAAATTTGGTCATAACAATTTTCAAAGCAATTTAAACAAATCTAACGATCGGATCATTAATTGAAAGTGTCTATCTTTGTAAATGCCGTAGGTTTTCGGTATTTTTGTTGATATTTGTTGGATTGCATGCCAAAATATATCCGATTATATTCAAATTTGGTCATAACACTTTTATAAGAAATTTAAACAAATCTAACGGTCTGATCATTAATTGAAAGTGCCTATGTTTGTGAATGCCTTAGGTTTCGTTATTTTTGTTGATATTTGTTGGATTGCATGCCAAAATATATCCGATTATCTTCAAATTTGGTCATACCACTTTTCATAGAAATTAAAACAAATCTAACGGTCGAATCATTAATTGTAAGTGCCTATGTTCATAAATGCCTTAGGTTTTTGGTATTTTTGTTAATATTTGTTGGATTGCACGCCAAAATACATTCGATTATCTTCCTATAT